>CALYDF020001853.1:0-54484 GCA_944474145.2 Dicrocoelium dendriticum
ACAGTTCAGTTTATCCAAAGGCCAACTCGGATTAGCGTAATTGAATGATACGCTTTCTTGCCCGACATATGAACTGTGGGTTTAGTCCAGACATCCAGGCACAGAACTTGATTTTAACACCCCTCTTACCTGCCACCTATCGTCTGGTCCGATTAAGCGGAATTCCGGTCCTAATAAGCGGCTAAAATTAGGCTAGCGTAATGGGATTCGTTTCGGTTCTTTAGAATTTGGCCAGAATAAGCGGCTGGTCCTATTAACCGGTGGTCCTATTAACCGGAATCGACTGTATATATATATATATATATATATATAGATATATATATATATATATATATATATGGCGGGAGAGTCTGCCGTGCGCTGAGGCTAGTGGTGGCTAGCCCCCTGACCGATGGTCTATCCACTGCTGTTAATGTTGTGCCATGGGCTCATGAGCTTGACGCCTCCTCGTGGCGACTGCTTGGGTGGGAATGGATTACGCCCTTCTCCTGCTAAGATCAAGGACACCAATCCACATGAGTCAGTGAAATGACCATGTGCTAGACCCGCTGCCTTTCGGGTGTTCATTTAATCGAAGGCTTTGGCTGAGGACCCGAGTCGTTCTCCTGTCAGGTGTGGGCGCCCTGGCAGTATCCTAGTCCATCCTCTTCGGAGGTTAGGAAGTGGTCGATGGCCCTCTTCCCGTAAAACCTAGCCATGGGAGACAACAGGTCTACGGGTTATAAGCTCACAGCTCGATTGGCGTAGAGCACGAGCGCCACGCATTGTCTCTGACGGTGGGAGGACACCTCCGGGTGTTCAATGGTTTGCTACTGCCCGCCTCAAGCCAGGCAGCCCCTGGTCAAATTGGTGCAAACCGCCAAAACCCACCTGCGTCTGGCCGTGGTCGCAGGTGCGTATCCTACTACGGTCGCAAAACATATATAAATCGTTCCAGTACCTCAAAGGCTGCGTGTGACGGCCGTCAAGCAGATCCCAATCTGTCTCTGCAATCACATTCCCGAGCTGGATCTGCTCCCCACTGCCTTGTGGGTCAGGCTATTGAGCCAAAGGCTCCGGGCGGAGTCCCTCAAGCAAACCTCCAAACCACCCACTGCCTTGTGGGTCAGGCTATTGAGCCAAAGGCTCCGGGTGGAGTCCCTCAAGCAAACCTCCGAAGCACAACGACCACCTCGCGTGCGATTGCCCACCAATGCAATCGTATGCCTGCGCGCAAAGCACTCAGCATCGGGTGCTGGAACGTGCGCACACTACTGGACCGGAACTCCAGCGAGCGCCCGGAGCGACGCACTGCACTGGTCGCGATGGAGCTGGCGCGCTACCACATCGATATTGCGGCGCTCAGTGAAACTCGGCTCGCTGAGCAAGGTAAGTTGCATGAAGCAGGTGCTGGCTACACATTCTACTGGGTGGGCAACGCCGCCTCAGCACCACGTGAACATGGCAAAAACACTTCGACTGGCTCTATAACCAAATGTTTAAAGATCGACTGGCCTACACTGAACGGTCTCAAGCAGAACGACGTGAAGGAGAGTTTGGCGGACACGCGACACTGGATAAGACGCAGCCAGCACTTGCTTAGTTGCGAAACAACAAGTGTGCAGGGCCGGCAGGATCCCTTTTGAAGTATTGAAACACGGCGGACCGGCGTTGGTGACTGCACTGCACCACTTGGTGGCAACTCGTATGAATTGATGAAGAGGTGCCTGCTGAGCTGAAGGATGCCTTTGTGCTACATGTACAAGGGCAAAAGGGAGCAGGCAACGTTGCAAACATTATTGTGGCAGAAAATTGCTGAGTTGTGTGGGCAAGGTGATTGCCCGAATCCTGCTCAACCGCCTCGTCAGTCAGGTTGTGGAACCTAACGTGGCGGAAGAGCAGTGTGGATTCCGTTCGGGTCGCAGCACTATAGATATGGTGTTTGCGGCTCGTCAGTTGCAGGAGAAGTGCAGAGAACGACACCAGCCATTGTACTCGCTTTTGTTGATTTCACCAAGGCATTTGATACGGTGAACCGCGAGGCATTGTGGCTGGTGTTGGGTAAGTTTGGTTGCCCGCGTAAGTTTGTAAGTTTAATTGAATGTCTGCACAGTGGTATGCGAGCGAGGGTGCAGCTGAGTGGAGAGACCTCGGATGATTTGCAGTTGTCTCTGGTGTGAAGCAAGGCTGTGTCTTAGCTCCTGCCCTGTTTAATATATATCTTCATGCAATGATGTCTTGTGCTTTTGATGCCGCTTGTGCTTACGGTGTTCGTGTGGAGCACCGTATTGATGGTGGGTTGCTGAACATCCGTCGTTTCGGTGCGAGAACTCTAGTCTGTGAGACAACTATCCGTATGTTGCTGTTTGCTGACGACTGTGCGTTGTTTCACACAGCGCGGATGAGTTGCAGCACATGACTAGTGCTCTGGCTTCGACAGCGGCCAAATTCGGGCTCACCATCAACACAAGCAAAACTGTCTGTCTCTTTCAGCCTTCACCGGAGGTGCAATCTTCAATATTGCCGCGAATCAGCATTGGTGCTGAAGTATTGGAAACCACCTCCCGCTTCTGCTACCTTGGGAGTGTGATGTCGACTGATCAGCAGCTACACAGTGAGCTGCGTATCCGCGTGTCGAAGGCAGCGGCGGCATTCGGGAAGCTTGAGTACCGAGTGTGGAACAACCATCAGCTTAGCATTGGCACGAAGCTGATGGTGTACAAATCCATGGTGCTGTCCGTTCTTCTATACGGCAGTGAAACGTGGACGATGTACCGTCGGGATGTGCGATATCTCGAGCGGTTCCATCAGCAGTGTTGCGACGGATTTTGCGCATCGGTTGGGGCGACAGAGTTGCAGACACGGAAGTGTTGCGCCAAAGTGGGATGTATGCAGTGGACTGCATACTTTTGCTGAGACACCTGAGGTGGCTCGGTCATGTGAGCCGTATGGATTCGACGCGGATACCGAAACAACTATTATATGGTCAGCTGAGTATAGGGAAGCGGCATGTGGGGAAACCAAAGTTACGTTACCAGGACATGATCAAAGTGAGCCTCACACGTTCTAATCTTGATTGCAGATCATGGGAATCGAAGGCGGTTGATCGGCGTGCATGGCGCGATCTGATCACGAAGGCAGTTGCTGAAGTGCAGGAGAAAGCCCTCATGCATGCAGAGAAGAAGCGGCAAGTGCGGAAGCGGCAAGCACCGATGGGTTGTACTCCATCGACATCGAGCGCATGGTGCTGTAGCACATGCGGTCGCGAGTGCCTGAGTCAGGCAGGCCTAGTGAGCCATGAGCGAGGCCACTCGGGACCACTACCGAAGCGACGACGGGTCCTGCAGAGAACGTAGGCAGAACCGGCGCAGCGTTTGTAGGTACGCTGCATTCGATTTACTAACCGCGTGCTTGCATGCTAAGTCTCTTTATTTCAGGTGGTGGGTTTTCAATTTTGTCCTAATGCTTTTCTTTCTCATATAAATGTCTACCAGTACTCTCTTCTATAAACTTGCACACGTCGCTTAAGCCAATTGTAGTTAATTTCGATAACATTTTCGTGTTTGTGGCATTTCCGTAAAATATACTTTCTGACCTCGTGAACTTATCTCGGATTCGTTTGTAAACAACTTATTTCATATGCTCATTAATTTAAGATTTATGTCACCGTTTCCTTATGCATTACTCGATTTATTTTCTTGTTATCTTTCTCTCAAGTGATTGGCTGTTGCTTGATATCCCGGTGTGGCTGCGCTTGATGTGCATGTTGACAAGGTGCCTACCTGTCTATTACCCACTACCTCGTCCATACTGGCTCCAGGAGACAGTTGGTCGTTGCTGGAGGGGACGGGGTGCACGGTCCTTGTGGCCGTGTTAGGCATCAAAGAGTGGTTCCATGCACTCAGTGTGGAGCGGACTACGGTCCAGCCACCGCCTTGTGTGCGCTTGATTCCCAAATACAGCGTGCTTGTGTTTGCCTTTGAAGGAGTGTGGGCCGGCTCCGTTTGATGAAACGTGGCTCCATCCACATGCCTCCCGGTCTTATTCCTTCGGTTTACACTGGATATGGGGTGTGTGATTGGAGCTGTGGGTGGTGCAGCGCAAGCCACCCATGATCCCTCTGTAGGCGCAGGCGTCCTGTGGCTAGCCACAGAGACAGGCAAATCCGAAACCAGATGCCGCCAAGCACCCATATAGTATATATAATATAGCTTGATTTTTCGTCATTTGTTTACTTCCTTAGACATCCTTGTTCCAACGGATTAGGTGAAAACACTTTTGGATCGGATTCCTGTATAACAGCTTACTGCAGTTTCGTAATGGCGTATATGCCAAGATAGGGCTTTTGTTGTTAGGATTGGATTGATGAATGTCATATTTGTGTTAGTTTTTAAGCCGGCTGTTAGGTGACCGGTCATTAATCGTTTTTGTTTTATGAATTTCGGTCAAGTTGCATAGCATTATTGTGCGTTTCTGAACAGACCTTTCACCAGTGCTGCGCTCTATCCTACTGTGTGCCGTGGGTGCCGTCGTGTCGGTCTCAACACAGGACTGTGCAGATGAAATATTTGCAGCGTTTGCAAGTTCCATCCAATTGCTTACGACTCTTGGCCATTCGCCTGCTGCCATTAGCCGGATCTTTGTTGGCAACCTGGTTCAAAACTTTAGCCAGTTACCCATCAGAACTTGCGTCATTCCCTCGGAGTTTAAATATAACTTTCATTAGTCTTGGACCGCAGCCTTTTTAGTTGGGTGATGACGGAACTTTTGTCAAGGAGTTGGCGATAACATTGCCATCAGATAATGCTTCGCGGATGTAGCACCACTGCTCTCGGTCATGTGTTTGCGCGTCGTGATAAGAAGCGTGCAGAAGCTCGGGAACACTATGAACAAATATTGTTTTCTTGCTATCCCTATTAGGAATGCCACGTTGGTCTACTGTTTCTTTGGACTATTTTTCCTATGTAATAAGCGCACACCGCTGAGTGAGTTGCGAATACGAACTGCTGAGAGACGGTTAGACTCTGTCTCATCTGCTGAGTTTATTGTTACTCGAAGAATGCGAAGTTCACCAGAGTGCACTGAGGTCGGGTGGCGCGCTACGCTTTGCAGCATAGCAGGCTTAACCCGAGTTCCAATCGCATCGGATATAGAATTCCACTGGTTGCGATGGTCATGCAACTTGCCTTTTACTGTGTCAGAATTGGACTCGGGAACATTGGTGTACACGAGAGTTAACGCAGCTTGGTTCTCTCTAGCGAGTGTTGGCTTTATAGTTTTTACCGGCAATTTGGGTTGTTTAGAAGGCACAACTGGATTTGACGATGAAAGCTGCTTTGCGCCACACGGGTTCGGTACTGAAAATGGAGCTATGTGTGTCGCTCCCGGTATGTTTGTCAAAGCAGTCGATGCGTAGGTTACTTGCTAGTTATCTGCACCGGCCTTCGGTTCTGAGATGTCGGTGTCCTGGCTGAATCTTCAGATAAAGCGTCTATGTTGGGCGAGGTGAAAGCGGACATGTTTGAAGCTTGTCCACTTATGGGAATGAGGTGACCCAGTAAATTTAGAGTCACAGTTGCTGCAGTGCGGTTGGAGCGTCTAGCTCTCTTCTTCATCTTAGATTCAATTTACCTTAGCTGGTTGAGGTATTATCGCGGCCATATTTACCTCAGTGGGATTGAGCTTATTAGTTACAAAACGCGCGAGTTTCTGAGTCATTCTATCGCACTTTGCTATGAGCAAAGTTAAACAGTTGACAACTGGAATAACTTGACATGTTGGACAAAACCAAATTGTGTCTGCCACTTTGTTTGTCTTGCTCAACTCTTGGATGGATTTGCCTACACATTACGAGCAGTACGATCTAATGCAGCTAGAACAGGTTACACCGATCTTAGCGACGTTGCACCATTGGAATGCTGGTCGTCCTCTTAACGTTTGCAGCAAGGCCTATCTGAGTCCTCATCTTGATGAGTGTTTTTCGCACCAACACGTCAGAACACGCACACGCATTGAGGGTTGTTCAACTGCACCAACGTCAGTCGGTCGAGACAGATGGAGGTCGTAACGCCCAGACTGTCGAGCTCAGCGATCAATCGGCTCGCACTTGGACACACACACACCCACACAACGCGGCAGTGCGTGTTGATCGGCCTTTCTTAAGGGGTGGGTCTAAGCTGAAAAAGTCAAAATTGTGTGTTTTCCAAAGCTCGATGTATATGTCTAGATATAGTCTGATCTGCATGAAATTTTGCAGAGAATATCACTATTTATCATGCAAATAATATATGATAGAGAAATAAAGATAAGTGTGTTTATTATTTTTTATTTACAATTTAGTAAGGTACCTAAATTAGTGATGCCGAATTGGTTGTTGTGGTGTTCTTGGTCTCATCAAAAAAGTATTCTATGTATAGAGCAAAAATTTTGTGCGGTTATTTAGATATAGTTCAGCTTTAGCATGTACTATACTCAACTCTGT
This sequence comes from Dicrocoelium dendriticum, assembly GCA_944474145.2. Classification (NCBI taxonomy): domain Eukaryota; kingdom Metazoa; phylum Platyhelminthes; class Trematoda; order Plagiorchiida; family Dicrocoeliidae; genus Dicrocoelium; species Dicrocoelium dendriticum. Next base: position 6,461 of record CALYDF020001853.1, read on the forward strand.
ATCTGAATTAGATCTTGGAATACTGATGTTCAGCATTGCATAAAAAGCTGAACTGTGGTTAAAAGTTGACCACAAGTGTAGGACACTTAAAAGTAGTTTATTTCATGCAGAAACTAACGAAGAGCATCTTCTCCAAATTTTACTGACTTTGGCTTATTAGTTTTCAAATTATCCTCAGAACGCTGACGTAAGTGTGAAAAAACGCATTTTTGAGAAAAACTGGCTTTAAAGTTAGAGTACATGAAAAAATGAAAGTCAATTAAACTTTTCTGGCAAATCGGTAATTTATACAAATTTTGGTGATGTCCCGTGATATGATTTACGTAGAAAAAACTAACCTGGAGTAGTCCTGGTCACCAGCAAGATAAAAATCTTCGATGTCATCACACTCCCTTGAAGCCGCTTCTCCGTGCGGCCTGCCGGCCCACTGTGATTCTTGTCGCAGTCTTGTCCATGTGAACACTTCCATGCCTGAAACGCGATCTCAGTTGTATTCCTCTGGTTTTTTGCACAAGCGTTGCAATACTTTGACAAATCTGAGGTGTCGTGAAACTTCGAGTTATGGCCATCCACTGTGAGAACTGTGACCACGCCAGTTTTTCTCTGGAACCCCCTTCTCTGCCAAGTGCCATCACAAGAGACTGTTATATCTTCTCCTTTCTTTTCCTTGATCCCATCTGCTGCTCTCTGCATATGTTCTAAGGCAATGGCCTGTGTAGCATAAAGAAGATTCTTTTTATGAAGAGACCAACTGCTTTTATGCATATTTGGAGGCATGTTCATATTTCCAAGAAATTTCGTGCTATGTTTATAATTATTCCTATGGCAAAGAGAGCAACTGGATACCTTCCATTGACTTCATAAGCCTTCCCACATTTTGCGAAGGACATAAATGATACTTCATGCTGACACTGACAGTGGAAAGTGAACTTTGAGGCCAGTAAGCTTTTGTTTTCATTCACATAACATTCTTTCTTGCTCAGGGGCTGTCTAAACTGAGGGCACAACAAACTGTTTACAAACTTAACAAGAAGTTTAACATCAATAAACCAAAAGCCTGTTAGCCCCTCCTTTGTATCAACATCAAACTGTGAATTTGGAGATCCAAGTTTTGTGCTAGAAGCAGATGTCAAAGGTTTATTCACATCAAACTTATCTTGTGTTTCTGTCACAATATCGTTATTGTCATCACTTCCAGGCTCTTGTTCTTGCTTCTTAGAGTAACGATTGCCACAAAATCTACGTTTCCTTTGTGTATAAGCTGCCTTTTCTTGTCGTTTTCCCAGAATTAGCGAAGATGTGCTCACAATATCGTCACATACACGAGTGCTGTATTTTGAAAAAATACAAGTTGGCGGCTTACTAGCAACCGAATAGAAGAGCTTGCTGATTGGTTCAAATAGAAAAGGTTCTTTTAAACTGGAAGAGGAAGCGGAATTACTAGTTAGGCCTTGCAAAACCGAATCGAATGCAATGTGAATGAAGTTTCTAGGACGTCCACAAGCCCAGATGCAACATTTTAGAATTTAAGCTTATATAATGAGCCTGCATATATATAGAAAAACAAGTCACACATGCTTCACAAAATGCTGAAATACTGCATTACAAAAGATGCTAATAGAAAAATGCTTCGCAGATTTATATTCTGGGATGACTGCAGTTAACTTTTGTATGGTATTCCAAAATGGCCAAAAATTACGATTTTTCCGATTTTTCAGTTTAGACCCTCCCCTTAAGCGACGATGCAGGTGCAGCGCCGATAAACGTCCCTAAAGCAGTTCAGTTGATGAGCGGAGCAGAATGACTGTAACTTGCTGTAACTTGTAGGGATGGTTGCCGCGTAGTTTGGGAGCCGTCAGCTTCTTCTTCCGAATGCGGCCAAAATCTTTTCCGAAAAACTGCGCTTTGATATAGTTACACACTAGAACTCGGCAAAGAATATGCAGAAAACTGGAACTGGAGCAGGAGTATAATCCACACAAGTTAGATACAAGAGTTGGGAAGCACTAAGTAGAGCTCGTCAAACTGGTTTAAACAAGCGTGCACACAACATTGTTTGGGGAGGATTGTAGTGGCCACAGTGAGCAAACGGCAGCCGAGTTAAAGTGCGGCCACACGGCAAGTTAGTCATTCACCATATAGTGTTGACCGAGTTATCCGAAATTAAAATTCGGTTGCTCTAACTCTGTTGCGACTTTAGCTTCGGGTAGAACTTTCCGTTATTTCAGATTCTGTTGGTACTACAGTTACATTCGTGAATCTGATCACGAGAAAGGCTAAAGCAGCTTGGGTTGCAGGAAGCGTGATCTCTAGGGAAGAGTTAGGCAACAAAGCGCTAAGTTACTACGGGACGTTACTCCGATTTTAATAAATATATGATGACTGGGCTTAGTGAATATGGCGCGGATCTACTCCACGACAGAATAACCGCACAGATTATGTGACTGATTCAATTCAAGATTATTCCAGAACCTTTCGGTAGCTGATCTTTACAGCCGTGGGCGCTTAACTAAAATTGGAAATGCTGTCGAGAGTAGTTCATATTAATTGAGCATATCAAAACGTAAAAAGAAAATAAGGTGAGGGCTTTTCATGAGGAACGCAAGGACTCGACGGTGCCGATCAAAGTGCCATCGACCGTGGTTTTACACCTTTACCAAAGTTAATCGTTTGAACAACAGAAGCAAGATCTAACATCTAACTATAGATACTTGCTTGTGGATACATGAAGTCAACTATGCGTCTTAGCGAGCGTGGTCAGCTCACACTAACAGAGTTGAACTATTCAGCAGACTACCGGCGAGTGTGGTTCCCCATGATGGAAGTGTAGACTCAGAAGTCACGGAACGATAGCGTATTGTGGTGTTCACTGATCCAGTGTATTTGCCAAAAATACGACACTGAACGACGCGAAGCTAACAAGGGAATGATGAGGGGAACCGCGCGATTGAGCAGGGTGCTGTACCTCAATGTGGCGCCGTATGCATGTATTGGATATGTGTTTGTTCAGACAAAAAGTTCAAGATATATTTCAACATTCAGCATACAGAACGCCTGCGCCTACAGAAGGACCATGGGTGGCCTGCGCTGCACCACCCACAGCTCCAACCAAATACACTATATCCAGTGTAAACGCTATGAAATAAGACCGGGAGGCATGTGGATGGGAGCCACGGTTCATCAGCGGAGCCGGCACACACTCCTTCACAAGCAAACACGAGCACGCTGTATTTGGGGAACCAATTGCACACAAGGAGGTGGTTGGACCGTATTCCGCTCCACCCTGAGTGCATGGAACCACACTTCGAGCCTACCACGGCCACAAGGACCGTGCACTACTTCCCCTCCAGCAACGACCCACTGTCTCCTGGAGGCAGTATGGATGAGGTAGTGGGCAATAGACAGGTAGGCACCTTGTCAACATGCACATCAAGCTACACCGGGATATCAAACAACAGCCAACCACTTGAGAGAAAGATAACCAAGAAAATAAATCAAATAATGCACAAGGAAACGGGGATATAAATCTTAAATTAATGAGCATATGAAATAAGCTATTCAATAACGAATACGGGGTGAGTTCACGAGGTCAGAAATTTTATTTTAGTGAGATGCTACAAACACAAAAGTTATCGAAATAACTACAAGTGACTTAAGCTACGCGTGCAAGCGTACAGAAGAGAGTACAAGTAGGCATTTATATGGGAAAGAAAAGCATAAGGGCAAAATTGAAAACTCACCACCTGAAATAATTAGACTTAACATGCGAACACGCGGTTAGTAAATCGAATGCAGCGTACCTACAAACGTTGCGTCGGTTCTGCCTGTTCTCTGCCAGACCCGTGGTCGCTACGGTAGTGGTCCCGAGTGGCCTGGCCCATGGCTTACTAGGCCTGCTTGGCCCAGGCAATCGCCACCGCATGTGCTACAGCACCATGCGCTCGATGTCGATGGAGTACAACCCATCGGTGCTTGCCGATTCCGCAATTGCCGCTTCTTCTCTGCATGTATGACGTCTTTTCTCCGCACTTCAGCAACTGTTTTCGTGATTAGATCGCGCCATGCACGCCGAACAACCGCCTTTGATTCCCATGACCTGAAATCGAGCTTAGAACGTGAGAGGCTCACTTTGATTATGTCCTGGTAATGTAACTTTAGTTTCCTCACATGCCGCTTCCCAATACTCAGCTGACCGTATAAGAGTTGTTTCGGCAACCGCGTTGAATCCATACGCCACACATGACCGGGCCACCTCAGGCGTCTCAGTAAAAGTATGCAGTCCACTGCATATATTCCACATCGTCGCAACATTTCTGTGCCAGCAACTCTGTCACCCCAAGCGATGCGCAAAATTCGTCGCAAACACCGCTGATGGAACCGCTCTAGATATCACATATCCCGCCGGTACATCGTCCACGTTTCAATGCCGTATAAAAGAACGGACAGCACCATGGATTTGTACACCATCAGCTTCGTGTCAATGTTAAGCTGATGGTTGTTCCACACTCGGTACTCTAGCTTGCCGAATGCCGCCGCTGCCTTCTACACGGGGATACGCAGCTCAATGTGTAGCTGCTGGTCAGTCGACATCACACTTCCAAGACAGCAGAAACGGGAGGTGGTTTCCAATACTTCGATACCAATGCTGATTCGCGGCAATATTTAAGATTGCACCTCCCGTGAAGGCTGAAAGAGACAGACAGTTTTGCTTGTGTTGAGGTTGACCGCGAATTTGGACGCTGTGGTAGCCAGAGCACTAGTCATATGCTGCAACTCATCCGCGCCGTATGCAAACAACGCGCAGTCGTCAGCTAACAGTAACATAAGGATAGTTGTCTTACAGACCACAGTTCTCGCACCGAAACGACGGATGTTCAGCAACCCACTATCAATACGGTGCTCCACACGAACACATTAAGCACAAGCGGCATCAAAAGCACAAGGCACCATTGCAAGAAGATGGATGTTAAGCAGGGCAGAAGCTAAGACACAGCCTTGCTTCACACTAGAGACAACTGCAAAGTCCTCCGAAGTCTCTCTAATCAGCTGCATCTTCGCTCGCATACCACTGTGCAGACATTCAATTAAAATTACAAAAACACGAGGGCAACCAAACTTACCCAACACCAGCAACAATTCCCCGCCGTTCACCTTATCAAATGCCCTCGTGAAACCAACATAAAGAGAGTACAACTGACGAGCCGCAGACACCATATCCATAGTGCTGCGACCCGAACGAAATCCACACTATTCTTTCGCCACGTTCGGTTCCACAACTTGACTGACGAGGCGGTTGAGCAGGCTTCGGGCCATCACCTTGCCCAAAAAGCTCAACAAGTTGATGCCAAAATAGTTCGTGAAACGTTGCTTGCTCCCTTTGCCCTTGTACAGTGGTAGCACAAGAGCATCCTTCAGCTCAGGAAGCACCTCCTCTTCAATCCATACGCTTTGCACAAAGTCGTGCAGCGCAAGCAACAACGCGAGTCCGCCGTGTTTCAGTACTTCAGGCGGGATCCCGTCGGCCCCAGCACACTTGCCGTTTTGCAGTTGAGCAAGTGCTCTCTGCGTCTCAGCCAGTGTCGGCGCGTTCGCCAGACTCGCCTTCACATCGTGCTGCTTCAGGCAGTTAAATATAGGCCAGTCGATATCTGAACGGTTTTTCAAGAGACAGTCAAAGTGATTTGGCCAGATCTGCATTATATCTGCAGTCCTTGTGCAGGTAGCGCCTGAACTACCATCGATCAGCGTCCTCAGCGGCTCCAATCTTGGTCCGTGCACCGCCCAACAGGAGTCAAAGAATTCCTTGTGTTGGCGGCGTCCGGCGTAGCATTCCATCTGCTTCGCGTTCTCCGTCCACCATGCATTTTTATGCGACGGAGCTCTCGGGTCAGTCGCCGTCGAAGTTTGCGAAGCTGACTATTCTTCCCCAAGTCACCGGGATCTGTAACATGTGCAGCAATTGCTGCATTCTTCTCCGACACCAATGCGCCAATCGCCGCAATGTTCTCATCAAACCAATCAGGCCGCTTACACTTTGCGCGCCCGATGGTCTCCTCGGCAGCAGCTGTCACCTGAGGGTGAATGAGGTGCCACAGGTTGTCCACTGTGGCTATGCATTCCACATCACACATGCGTGCAGCCATCGCCTTCTCCAGCTCAGTATGCTTCGCCACATTACCGAGGAAGAGAATGTTAAATTTACGCCGGTTCAAGGCAGCAGTACAATATGTAGGCTAGCAAAAATATATGTACACTTTGGTCCGCACAAATTTGTGAGCGGTGCCACACTCAGCTCCACGCAGTACAGTGTCACGCGCACTTCACGCATATCACGCTGACGTGCGATGACATAGTCGAGCAGGTGAGCGCGACCACTCCGTGGGTGAGTCCAAGTTGCTATATCAATCGCACTCAGTGCAAACCGGGTGTTCCTGCTCGTCAGGCCTTGAGTGGCACACACTGAGAGCAGCCTGGCACCGTTCGCATTCGCTGAGCCAATGCCATGCGGACCGATAACACCTGTACACATTGATGCAACACGCCCAACGCGCGCGTTGAAGTCACCCAGCAGAAATAGTCGGTTGCCCCTCGGTACAGACCGTATCACGGAGGATAGCCGAGTGTAGAATTGCTCACGCGTGTCATCAGGATAACACATGGTCGGACCGCATGTGCATATAAAGGTGGAAAACATACCTCTTTCGAGTCGTAGATGAACAATCACTCGCGCGCTGGTGCCTGTTGGTTCATCCAGCAGCTGGCCATGGAGGCGATCGGATATTGCAAATACGACCCCATGATCACGTGGTGCTGATGCGGCGTAGCCCACCCAGTGGAATGTGCAGCCAGCACCTGCTTCATGCAACTTACCTTGCTCAGCGTGTCGAGTGTCACTGTGCGCCGCAATATCGATGTTGTAGCGCCCCAGTTTCATGGCGTGCAGTGCGTCACTCCTGGCGCTCGCTGGAGTTCCAGTCCAGAAGTGTGCGCACGTTCCAGCACCCAATTCTAAGTGTTTTGCGCGCAGGCCAACGATTGCATTTGTGAGCAACCGCACGCGAGGTGGTCGTTGTGCTTCGGAGGTTAGCTTGAGGGACTCCACCCGGAGCCTTTCGCTCAATAGCTCGACCCACAAAGCAGTGGGTGGTTTGGAGGTTTGCTTAAGGTTCTCCGCCCGGAGCCTTCGGCACAAGAGCCTGACCCTCAAGGCAGTGGTTGGTATGGAGTTATGCTTGAGGGACTCGGCCCAGGACCTTTGGCTCAATAGCCTGACCCACAAGGCAGTAGGGAGGAGATCAAGCTTGAAAATGTGATTGCAGAGACAGATTGGGATCCGCTTGACGGCCGTCACACGCAACCTTGGAAGTACTGGAACGATTCATATATATTGTGCGACCGTAGTAGGATACAACTGCGTCCACGGCCAGACGCAGTTTGGTTTTTTCTGGTTTGCACCAATTTGACCAGGGGCTGCCTGGCTTCAGGCGGGCGGTAGCAAACCATCGAACACCCGGAGGTGCCCTCCCACCGTCAGAGAAAATGCGTGGCGCTCGTGCTCTACGCCAATCGAGCTGGGAGATTATAACTCGTAGTCCTGTTGTCCCCCATGGCTAGGTTTTACGGGAAGAGGGCCATCGATTAATTCCTAACCTCCGGAAAGGTTAGACTAGGATACTGCTAGGTCGTCCACACCTGAGAAGGGGATGACTCGGGTCCTCAGCCAAAGCCTTCGAGTAAATATACCTCCGAAAGGCAGCGGGTCTAGCACATGGTCAGTTCACTGACTCATGCGGATTGGTGTCCTGGATCTTAGCAGGGAGAAGGGCGAAACCCAACTCCCACTCAGCGGTCGCCACGAGAAGGCGCCCAGGACATGAGCCAATGGCACAACAGGAGCAGCAGTGGGTAGACCATCTGCCAGGTTCTAGCCACTACCAACCTCAGCGCACCATAGGCACTGCCGCCAATACATATATTTTTACACATTTAAATATTATAAAAGATTTTAAATGTTTAAAGAACCCCTGTTCCCCAACTTCTTGTTAAACTCCGAAATCATTAAGCATGGACTCCGTTGTTTACGTACCATTACTCCATTCAAAAGCATCTTGCGTGAATCAAAAGCATTTCATTTAGCACACCTAGCAGGAAAAGGATGATGATTACAATAAAAAACATCTGCAGTCCCCAATATTAAATATGACATTCCTACGCGTCCACAATGGTATACCACAAAACCATTTGCAATTAGACACAATTTTTCTTCCAAGCAACATTACTTTGCCGAGATCTCTTCAATCTCCCATTTTACATGCATAAAGCATCAAACATGCGGGAGTACATAGATTTACAGAAACATTATTTCACTTATGCATTTCTTACTTATGAACATAGCATTATTCCTTAGTACCTTCATTAACCTACGTATGCATACATGTATAGGCATATATGCGAAGTATTTGTATATATATGCAGTGCGTATATGCCTATATATGTATGCATTTATAGGTTAATGAAAGTAGTAGGGAATAATGGTATGTTCATAAGTAAGGAATGCATATGTGAATTGAGGTTGGTGTGTAAATCCATGTACGCCTGCCTTTTTCATCCATAACACATGTAAAATGGGAGATTGAGATATCTCGGCAATGCTATGTTGCCTGAAAGAAAAATTGTGTTTAGTTACAAATGGTTTTGTGGTATAAAACTGTGGACACAGAGGATTGTTATAATTAATATTGGGGATTGCTGCTGTTTGTTATCCTAATCATCATTCTTTTCTACTCAATGTGCTAAGTGTAATGATTTTGATTCACGTAAGATGATTGTGCATGAAGTAATGGAAGGTAAGCATCGAAATCGATGACTACTCATTTCGGAGCTTAAGTGGTTTTTTGGAATAGGGGTTATTTAAACATTTAAAATCGTTTAAATTATATTGCCTCAGGAGGGTAACCGAGTAATTCTGTTCTATGCGATGAAGAAGGGTAGGTGGAATTCGGTACAGGTTACCGTAATAGATAAAAAGGAAATAGTGTTCTTTGTTCATTAACCTTAACTGAAGATGCAGCCGGTTTTACTTTGGTTATTAGCGTCGCATTATAATTATAAATTAACCCGATGCTGGGTAGACTAATAGACGTATTGAGTAGGAAGGGAATGTTTGGAGCAACGGATTGGTAGTAGAATGGGAACAGGTGCGCATGACGAAGTTTTACCGATATACGTCGTGCATTTGTAAGGTGGGGTATGATTGTATCAGGGTGGCAGAAGTACGCTCAAACCGTATGCAAATATTCTCGTCTTTGTGGAGAGCGTTGCGAACGCTCACCACCCAGCAAGCGAGAATGCTGAAAAATGTTTCCTCAAGTAGTATTACAGGACGAATTGAGGGCGCTATGAGGTAAACATTCCAAAGGCTCAGTGAAATAGGGAAGCAAGTTTTATGAAGGATGTAGGGCTACAGCGGCATGTTCATCGTTGAAAATGACTGCATAAGGTAAACTTACCACGACCTTACTGCATGAGCATGTTGTTTGTGTTGCTTCCAGGTTTCGTCACACGTCGAAATGTAGGAATTGACCCATATATTCTCTAAGAGTTACGGAACAACCCGCTGTAACTTATGAGTTTGTAGTCCGCCGCAAGGAATGTGCAGACTTTGCACGTTGCTTATGCGATATGGGCTGACAAGGCACAGTGACGGAGGGTGGCCCTGAAAACCGACGTTGCTCCGTTCTCTAAGGAAAGCAAAATGTATAGGAAAGTGGAAGGCGAAGTAAGACCGGATCTGGTGTTATACCAGGAGATGACTTAAGGCACGTACGTCACAGGTTGGGCAAAAGCGGTAATTAGGACAGCGGTTTGCGGCGCATGTGTATTCTGTCTCTGAAAAAGAGGTCATTATTGAACTTTGATGTTACCATTGGCTCGCATTCATTAACGCCTGATATAGAGGTACCAGTCGACTGGAGGAAAGCCAGGGGCAGCGGTAACCTTAACCTTGTGGGCGGCGCATATGTACTTTAGCTATGAAATTGATGCTACCATTGAAATGCAATCTTTTTTACGTGCATCACTGATGAACGCTCAAGTGGGGCAAATACGTAAATAAATAGACAGTGTCAGGGTTCTCCTCGACTGCGGCGCATGTTATTTTAGCTGTGAAAGGGCTGTCATTAATGAAAGGAAACTAGGTTTCACAGCTGCGTTGCATTACGGAGGCTGTACGTTTGAGGAGACGCAGTGGTAGCGGTAACTAGGAGGACGAATGGCGGCGCATATCACTGTGGCCCTGAAAGAGAAGTGACCATGAGAATCCAATGGTACCTTAGTCTATAAAGTCAACGATGCATCATATGCTGGTGGCAGTACGTGGGAGTAGGCGCAGTGGCTGAAAGAATTACTGGGGCAATAGGAGGCGCATATCGCTTAGGCTCCGAAGGGGAAGTGATCATGAAAATCCAATGGTACCTGTGGCTATGAATCAATGATGCATCACTTGCCGGTTACAGTATGTGGGAAAGGCGTGGTTCCGATGATACATGATATGGGGCTAACGGTGAAAGTAAATGGTTCCGGACATTGGGAAATCGAATGTAATAAAGGTGACGGACGTATGAACCATTCAGAAATATTCACCCCTAGTTGATTGATGGTGTATACAGCTAGGGACCCATCAAGTGTGAACACTGAGAAACTGTTTCGCCAGCGTCATAAGAGGCCACCGCGAAGGGTCAAATATAATGTAAACCCGAATGGAAAAAAGAAATCCTTAGGCAGTAAAAAATGTAATATGGTTGGAAAAATATGTTCTATGCAAACATCTGGTGTGTAAAATACGCGGTGGTGTCTAGACACATGGCATTCAGCACCAGTCTGCAAACCACCTGACGGTCAGAGCAGTCATGCATTCGAAGGGAATATGCGCGCGTACTAAAAGTCACATGTGAACGCATAATACATAAAAACGTGAGGTGCGACGAAGTAGGTATACTGCGCCTCATGTTACTTGGAGGCGATCTAGTAGTGGCGGAGCACTAAAGCTGGCACCACAAATAGACACCGGTACTGAAAGAAAGGTTACGTGGTGACCGAGCAATAGTGGCGTAACAACCAAATAGGTGGCCGGCATAACAGCGGTTCAACAAGACACAGGTGAACAGCCCATACACTTACCGGAGGTACAACGGAGTAGACAGCGGCGGCGATGGTTAGGTGGAGGCTTACCAGTATGGACGGATCACCCATATACGCAGCGCGAATAGTGAGCAGTTCTCAAAGCCACTTGTTAAGAACCAACAGACTTACCGCAGGTGCAACGGAGTAGATAGCGGAGGCAAAGGTAACGCGGAGGCAGACAAATAGTGTTGGATCACTCATATAGACAGCCCGGATGAAGAGCGATTCTCAAAGCCACATGTGGACAAACAACATGTGTACCGAAGGTGCAAAGGATTAGACAGCAGGGTCAAAGGTTACGTGGATGCAGACAAAAATTACCGGAAAATCTTTAAGCACAAGCATTTCAAACGAACTGCATACACCGACAGAGTGGAACACAAAACGCTGTTAACAGGAACCCAATGAACTGACAGCCACAGCCATGAATGATTCCCACTACGGCTTCACTAGTTATTTCCGCAGCTTAGTCCTCGGAGGTGCGCAACCAATGACTTGGGCAAACCCAGCACCGTAAAATCAACAAAACTGTGAGTCATTGATCCTAGCTTCGAGCAGACACAGTGGGCGTCGAAATAACTCTTGGCATCCTCCTGTAGATGGCCACCGATTGACCCAACCGCGGCCAAACCCGAAGTGAAGTTCTTCATTCCTCGCGAACAAGTCATCGAACAAGTCATCGCTAGGGTCAATCCACACTCCATGTGAACAAACAAGCACGTCGCGGGAGCCGGTAGGCTGGCATGCGCAACACGTAGCAGAGCCTTCGCAGCATGGTTTTTGAAACGACGGTACAGAGTGTTCATTTCCTATTTTTTGCCAGTAACAACGCGTCGAACATGCTCGTTGCTCACGCTGTGTTCCCGCCAGATGTGAGCCAAATTGGGAACACACAGGTGGTCAAACTTAACTAGCCTCTTCATATCTCCTGGTCTAAGGGGCCATGTTTCTCAACCGTGCAGTAAGATCAAACTTGCAGCTTCACGGTACACTCTACCCTTCAGGGCGAAAGAGGTGTCGCGCCGCAGCCATACGTAGCGAAGTGTGGCAAAACAAGTTCGAGCTTTCCTTGTACGGTGCATCATCTCGTCTTCGATTCCAAGGGCGATGAGACAAAATCCCAGGTACTTGCATTCATACGTATCCTCAGAATGACATGATGCAAATTTTGGATGGAACCACCATGAGCCTCTGTCAAACATCACCAAGGAAACATCGCCACCGCGCTTTCCAAAATACTCTTCCTGCAGACCCGATTCACAAACCGCTGTTGAAACCTGGCCAATTGCATCCATGATTGCACCCCGTTTAATCTGCTTTTTGCATCTCGTGTTCTTAGTGATCGGCAGCCAACGGAAATGCGTACCGCGCATGGCGGTGGTACCGACAGCCGGGGTTACCGCACGATGGATCAAGGGCACCTTACGCGCACGTTTGCGACGCCCTGGATCCTCCATAGAGACAACGGTAGCGGAATTTAACGGACCTGAAATGGATTCCTAAGTGCCATCCTTCTTAACACGCTCCTTTGCCGATATTTTAACGGAGCCTGTTGCAATGACGTGCACCTCATTCTCCCACTGACTTCCCAATAAAGGTTGTAGGTTTCCGGTGCGCGGCGGCACACATTCTGAACACGTCGACGTATCGCAGCGAAAGTTGTAATCCAACTTACTGGACATAAACGTCCAAAAATCATGCAAACTATTCAGCGCTTGCAGCTACAAGTAAGAGTTGAGATTTTTGACGGTTACGTCGATTTCCGCCAACAACTCCTGCAATCTACCTATTTTATGTCCCCGTCTATCATACTATATGCAGTACCAAACGCGGAGACCGTCACAGAGTGAGCGCAATCCGCCGTCGGTACATGCGTGTTATGACGGTCAGTCGTGTCTTTCGACAATAAACGACCACCTAGAAAAGCGGCCGGGTGCACTGGTCATCCGCCGCGCTACGTTCCACAACCTCACTGACGAGGCGGGTTAGCATGAATAGAGCAATCACCTTGCACGCACAAAGCAAGTTGATGCCACGATAATGCGGTTAAAATTGCGTGCTCCATTTGCCCTTGTACAGTGGCAGTACAAGAGCATCCTTCAGTTCGGGAGCGACCTCCTCCGCAATCCATAATCTTTGCACTAAGTAATGCAGCGAAGCCAGCAACGTGGGTCCGCCTTGTTTCGATTCTTCAGGCAGGATCCCGTAAGCAGCTGCACACTTGGGGTTTCGCAGCTGAGCATTTGTATTCTCTGCGTCCTATCCCGTGTCGGCGTGTCTGCTAGACTACCCTTCACAAAGTGCTGCTTGAGGTTTTTCACTGTAGACCAGTCGACCTCTAAACCGTTGTTTTAAAAGACAGTACATGTGCTTAAGCCTTTTCCGCATGACAGCTGCAGTCTGTGTACAGGTTGCGCTGTAAGTACAATCCATCTGCGTCCTTAGCGGCTCCAACCTTCGTCCATATACCACCTTTATAGAGTTGGGGTGGCAGTACATCTGCTTCGCCTTGTCCTTCCGTCGTGCAATTGTAATGAGACGGAGCGGGCTATTCATTTGCCGGGGATTTTGCGAAACGGACTCATCTTCCCCAAGTCTCTGGAGTCTGGGCAGAATGCAGCAAAGGAAGAATCGCTTGCACACGCCAATGCGCAAACGGTGACTTTATTCTCTTTAAATCAATAAGGATGCTTACGCTTTGTGCGCCCTAGGATTTCCACCGCAGCAGTTGCCACCTAGTGATGAAAGTGTTCCACACAAGTAGGCCACGATTGCTGCGCATTTCATATCGGAGGCGTGTAATCACCGAATAGTGGTTTTACGTAAATAAGCCTACTAAGACAACCACGTCGTTAAATGCAATCACACGGGATGCTATCGCTAGCCGAAGGGATGGCCTACAAATGACAACAGAACTCCTTGTAAGTCTCTAGGTACTACAACTTGCATACATTGCCCTGCATGAATACGGACTCCTCATTCACAACCAGTAGGTATCGCACGTTGCTGTCTATGGCATCAGCTTGGTTGATCGAAGCAGCTGAGGACGCATTGCCGCACCTTTTAGGTGATTACCACAACACCCTTTCTAAGAGAGTTAAGCAGGCATAATATGGTAAAACCGGCAAGCAGTTAGCTGAAGCACGAAGCATAGACAGATTGTGTCGGGTCTCACTAAGCTACAGCATGAGAGCCCCACTGGGGACTTTTAGACAAGGACTTTTGCATGGCCCAGCACCCGCAACTGGAGTCTTCGCTGCTGCTATTTGCGGATGACGCGAAGCCGTGGCACAATTGAGCTTCAGGATGATGCCCACTCACTTCAGACGGACCTCGACCGTCTACTTCAGTGGTTCATAGTAAATAACCTTCCATTTAACGATTCGAAACGTCGCTTTCGAAACGCCTCTACACGCACTTCCGCTTTTTCTCTTGTATATTACCTGGGAGCATCTATCCTCCAGATCTCTTCAGCCAAAAGAGACTTAGGTATCATTACTCAGACCAGTCATTCCGTATCCGCTGCTTGCCGGAATGCAGCTGTTGCTGCTAACCGCATGGTTTGACTGATGAAACGAGCCTTCGGTCAAATTGACTCTAGCAATTTCCGCCTCCTCATCAATGCTTTTCTTCGACCCCACTCGGTGTTTGCTATTTAGGCTTGGAGCCACTGGTTGTTGAAGGACCAGCGCATACTGCAATCCCCACAACGTCAAGCAACAAAACTGGTCCGAGGTCACAAGCATCTAGATTATCTAATACGACTTCACTGTCAGTGCTTCTACTCGCTTAAGTACCGACGTCTACAGCGCGACCTGCTACTTGTATTTATTCTTGTATTTATCTTAAGCAACCCTGGACATCCCTGTCGCCATCTACTCACACGTCACCAATCGCGCTCCCACCTACGTGGCCAACCCAATGAGGCTTACACATCGGCGCCGTCGGCTGAACTGCAGCCGATACTACTTCGCTTTGCAAATCTGCCGACCGTGGAACGCTCTGCCTGCCGCTTTAGTCTTGGCAGCAACTGTGGCCGTTGTAAAGACCCGCCTGGCACGGGAACTGGCCGAGCTACACCGAGATATTCCCTGATATAACCACTATCTACTTGATGGAGTTTCTTTTCTGTTGCTCTCTACTATCTACTTCCTTTCTATAGCCGTTCGGAGGGCGTGGTAGGATGTCACACTTTGAGCCGACGTACATTCTGTTTAGATGCCGCATTAGCCCGGTGAAGATACGGCTAACATGCAATCCAACCCGCTATAAGATTTCTTGGCCTTACATTAGACACGACTCAAAACGTTTTTACCCATGGGTCATGTAAAGCTCGAGCTTTAATTCCCATTAAATACAATGTTACAATGTCAAGCGCACAGTGCTGTAAGTGGAAACCACAGGAACCTGCGAAGAGTAATGCTTGCAGAATGACAATGCATGCAAGCTTGTAAAGCAATATAGCTGTTCCGTTAAGCGAATGTGTAACGTCCACACTTACCGATTGTAATTGGGTTCAATTGTTTGCCGAGCTTCGTAATTGGAATGCAGACGTTTCATCACCATGCGAGGTGACTTCCTCAGTGCGCTGCAGTACATCCACTTCAAGTTTCTGCATTACCATTTCTGCAACGATTCCCGGCACAGGGGATCAAATTGGGGCTCCTTTCACCTGCTCATAGATTTGTCCGTCAAAGGCAAAGTAGGTCGCGAGACATAGATCAAGTAGCTTGCACAGATTTTCAGTCGTCAGCTTTCCGATTGTTTATTCACTTTGCTCCAGCCGTTCGTTGATTGCTTGCTTTGCGGTCTGTAATTTGACAGACGTAAATAGTGCGGTCACGTCGAACAATACCATTATCTCGTCATGATTTACTCGTACACCTTTGATCTTCTCCAGAAAACGTTGTACGCTATGTATAGAGTGCTGTGATCCAACTATTAGGTGCTTTAAACGTCTCCACAACTCTCTTGCTAGGTTGTACGTAGGTGTACCTGGGAGCGATACGATCGGTCTTAGTGGTACACCGTCTTTACGTATTTTTGGAAGCCCGTAGAATTGCGCTATTTTCGGATCGCGAGCCATCATTCGGGCGCGATCTTCCTTTGTGAATTGAATCCGCACCTGGAGTAATTTCAAGGTTTTGTTTATTTTGTTTGTCACAAAATAAGCTGCGTGCGGACTCCCATTCGTAGAATTTAAACACACTAAAGCACTTTTCAGGCAAAAAAGAAAGAAGAGCTATACTTATTCAACTAATTCCAACTAAATTGATATCCACACAGCTTTGTCCGGCGATGTCTAAACGACAAAGATATGACCTCTCCGCCTGCTAAAACGACAACGAAGCGAATCGTTTTACCTTATGTAAGGAACATCTCCCAGATGACAGCAAGATTATTCAAACAGAAGGTTTTTCAGTGGTTCACAAACCAACCGCCACATTGAGAAGAACCCGGTCGAAACCCCAAACTAGACCTATAGCACACGAAAGACGAAATGTTGTGTACAAGCTACGGTGTCAAGATTGCGATAAGAACTATGTGGGTCAGAGAGGAAGACAATTGTCTACAAGAATATAACAGCATAGGAGGGCTTGTAGGAAACATTATGCTCTCTCAATTGTTTCGATACATTCAGAAGAGGTAGGACATTACTTAGACTGGAACAGCGCAGAGGTCCTAGCGCATGGAGAGACACGAAAAAGAGAGAGATTTCTTCGAGGCATGGAAATCGACGAAGCACTCGATATACATACACATCGAGATTGACCCAGTTTATGAAACGCTAGGACGGAGAGAAATAAAACAACTTGAAAACCGTCGAAAGCAGTTAACAGACCCGTTAATAACACAGCCGCAACAAGCGAGACAAAACCATCTTGCGGAACGGCCATTTTTTACCAGAGAAGCTGGGTAGACGAATGGTCACGAAGCGCAGATTGATAAGGGCCAATTCAAAAGTCACTTTCTAATCAACCACAGATCGACGACCAAGCCAGCGGATTACGTTTGATCCTGCAGCGCACTAAGGAAGTCGCCTCGCATGGTGGTGAAACGTCTGCATGCCAATTACGAAGCTCCGCGAACAATTAAACCCAAGAACGACCAACCCGGGCTAACTGTACATCAAGTCATTTTATTGATTGTGATGGAAATCCTAAGGGAAAGTTTTTCGACGCAACACTCAATTAGCCGACGTTTGAAGCTCTAAAGAAACGCAACGTTATGCAACTTTATGCATAAGAAAGAGGTAGAAAGTAAATGGAAATTAAAGGAGCATGAAAGTCATTTAAATGAAGAATAACACCAATAAATTAAGAGGATGAGGAAAAAGAACTAAGTTTGAAGATGGATATGGTTAGGAGAAGGGAGAGGTTTCATGTTACCAGCAACTAGCGTCTAACTGAATCTCAAAACCCTTAACCTTAGGCTCACTGACTACACTTTCTGGAAGCGAGTTCTAGCGATCGATAGCTCTACGCGATAACCGAGTTTGCGCCCTGCTCCCGTCAGAACGCGGCTTGTGTGCGTTCATGTGATGACCTAGAAGACAAGTCAACCTAGCCTGGCTAAATAGCCAGCTCAAGTCCGGTCCAACCTTCCCTGTTAAAATGCGGTAAGTAAGGATTAGGTCCTTTTGAAGCCGTTGGTAGTGCATTGAATACATACCCCAGCTAAGTAGATGCTCGGAGTACGGTTGCCTCCATAACCCCACGACCGATTTGGTACCTACTCTCAAAACCCGCTCAAGCTCCAGTTTGTCCCGAACAAGACAGGGCGGGCAAGCTTGGATGCAGTATTCCAGATGGTGTCAAAAGAAAACTAAGAACAGCTTCACACATATGTCGGCAGTTAAGACCCCGAAAGAACGGCATATTACACACCGCATTCTGAATCCCCTGCTTGCGGCCTTCGTTTAATTGTCACCAGAATGCAAAGAAGAGGAACGGACGTCGCCTAGGTCTAACTGTTTAGAGACAAGGGGAGTACGACCCAACCGAGTACGTAGCTCCAAGGCGGGAAGTTGCTCCTATACAAAAGACATTACGCAGCCTGATCACTAGACAGTAGCAACAAAGCAGACCACTCCCAGAGTCTGTCCAGAGCATGCTGTATGGCCTAAGAACCCCAGGAACTTTTGCAAAATTCCATAGCTTAAGATCATCAGCAAAAATAGGGATGAGACTCAAAGATCTCCAGGGAGATATTTTCCGAGATGGAAAACAACATCGGTCCAAGGACCGAGCCCGGTGGGACACCGCCAAGAACCGCTTGCATAAAGAATAAGCTACGGCCCACACATACATACTGCTCTCTTTCCTGCAAGAAGGCAGATAACTAGTAAAGGGCGCGGCCAGATAGGCCGTGGGAGCTCAGGTTTTGTGATAGCTTGAAGTGCGGTACCTTAACAAGTGCTTTCGAGAAGTCTACCAAAAGCACATCCACTACGTGGCTATTGTTCACTGCCTCAGCCCAAGCTTCACGAGCAACCAAGAAATTCGTAAGACGAAAACCTTCCGGAATCCGTGTTGTGCACTACTGAGTAGATTAAATCTATTCAGGTGACCTTCCAAGGAATATCGCACCAGTTTTGCAAGCAGTTTGACCACGACGCTGTTCAGACTAACTGGTCTATAATTAGCTGAGAGATTCCTGTCACCATTTTTGAAGATAAAACAGATGACCGCCTCCTTCCATTCAAAAGTGAATGCACAGTTGTCAAGTGAATGCTGAAACACTAACGCCAGCGGTCCACTTAGTTTTAACGCCAAATCCTGTAGATGTTTCAAGTGAACTCCATCAAGTCCAGCTGCTTTGGAAGGGTTCAGTGCTTGCAGCAGTTTAAGTTCGTGCGTTTCCACCCCATTAAACTCAACTAAATAAAAACCGTCAAGTACTCTGGGGACAACTTCAACGCTAGACAACGCGGTCTCACGTAGAAGCGCCCCTGCATACTGCTCCCCAAGTACACGAGCGTTATCTTAATTGGCATACGCACAAGTTTCATCGGCTCGTATCAAAGTTGGGATAAACCAATTTGAACTACGGCGTCTCTTCACCTAAGCGAAGAACTTCTTCTAATTTTCCGAAGCTCCATCAGCCAATTCCTTCTCGTACAACAGCCGAGATTTCCTTAAGTTTTGTATACACTTAATTCTAGCCTCGCGGTACCTATCAGAGTTGCTAGTTGATAGAGCAGCACGGTAGGTCCTCCAGCACATAGAACGCTTCCGGAGCACGCACTTGCCAGTGGTATCTAACCACGGCGACCGCGCTCGTGTCTACTTACTCTTCGCCATCGGGATGTGGGGAATAGACACTTCCGTGAGGTAAGACATAAATTTATTCCTGGACGCCACCGAGCTTTCGAAACGCAACCCAGAAGCCTTGATACGTATTGCTTGATAGTTAGCACGCTATAAGTTTGGAAATGGCTTAGCGATGCTCTGGTGCTGCCTCTTCAGAGTACACCTGAACGATAAACAAAAATGATCAATGACTTCTAAGGGAGAGCTGCAAGTAATATCACCTACGAATTCTAGTGACTTGGCGAATACTAGATCCAAATTAGACGGTAGTTGGGCATCCATATACACAGTGGGGAGGCCCACGAACTGATGCAACCGTACTTGTAGCGTGAGCTCAAGATGATCTGCACCGAATGTACCTTCCGCCGAGCTGCAAGAAATATCTGCCCAGCAAACTGCTGGTAGGTTGAAATCCCCCGGTATCAAACACATGTTTGCGGATTGGGAGCGAATAAAGTCAAGCACCTCTTTGGATGCATTCCAAAGGCGTCTATACACAAGTATAACTGTAAATTGAGCTGAGGAAGTGCTAAGCGCTACCGACCGAGCTTTGACAGGTTTAGCTGCCGACTGAAACATGTAGGTACGTAAACGTCAAGTCCACAGTTAACGTAAAGCGCAACGCCCCCGCCTTCTCGGCCAACGAAGCGATCACATCTAACTAGAACTTAATCAGACAGATGTACTTCACCGTCCGTGATATCCCGAGACAGCCACGTTTCAGTGAATGCAAGTATATCGGGATGAGACCAAGCTACAAGCAGACCGATCCAGCACTTCTTATTACTTAGGCTGCGCACATTGCTTAGCACCACCTGAAGGTATTCGTAATGTCCAGCCCTGGGTCTTGCGCTACCAGTACTGGCACTGGTAAGGCGGAAACAGACCGCCGGCTGACTACCCGAATATCCACCAACCAGAGACCTTGTTTATTAGCCGCTCGCCTAGGAGAGGCATTTGATTTTATAGTACTCATAAGTAGCAGGATTTTAGTTGTAAATTTGATAAGGCTGATTTGATAAGGATGAAAGCCTTATCAAATTCAAAATAAATGTTAGGCAAGCAAAAAGTACTAAAGGATTCGAGATTATTATGAAGTTTTATTTAAGAAAAGAGGTATTTTCGGACATGTTCGCCTCAACAAATCATTAAAAATCAAGTGTGGCAAATTCATCAATTTCTTTTACGAGTATTGCGTTGATGAGGTTCGGCATATAAATCTGTTCAAAAGCAGACCTAAATCAGTAGATTAAAGTGAAGCAAAATGCGTACCATGGGATTCTAACCTGTAGATCTGAAGCAATCCGAAACCCTTGAATTTAAGCTTAAATATGCGCAACAAATTTGTGAATAGTGGCTCAGAAAAAGCTACATCGTCAATAAAAAGCGCAATTTAATATACATTTCACCAATATAGATTTGTATGCACAAGATTGGGTTTAACTTTTTTAAACTATTATTACTTATTTTACTACGGATAATTGTTTCAAGCCCACTACAGCATGCGTGATTATAATTTTGCAAACATATGTATAGTCAACCACAACGCAATAAAATTCGCTAAAATGTTTAAGAAAGCTTCACAGCCGCAGCGAAAATGTCAAGAAACAAATACGTAGTACAATTACGCTGCTAAGAAAACAATATGTGCATTACATTTCTAAAAGATGTGCAAAAATGGAGTCTGTGCACACAATATTGCAACAACTGCAATGACAATGATAAGAATAATTTAAGCGAAGAGACCGGTTAGGCTTATTCGGAAATTGCAAACTGTCACTTTTACAAACTTCCTAATGTTTGTTAGATTCATGAATACACTTTTTATTTTTTAAAATTATTTGCACGTATGTGCCTCACTTTTCGCAAAGTCCGCAGGTTTTTGTTTCCACTTAACAGAAAAGGCACTTCATATGTTTAATAAGAGTTACCAAGAGGTGACAAAAATAAGAAAGAAACCCAGGCA
Source organism: Dicrocoelium dendriticum (assembly GCA_944474145.2). Lineage (NCBI taxonomy): Eukaryota > Metazoa > Platyhelminthes > Trematoda > Plagiorchiida > Dicrocoeliidae > Dicrocoelium > Dicrocoelium dendriticum. The sequence goes on from CALYDF020001853.1 coordinate 27,920, forward strand.
GTAAGCGTTGAGAATAAAGTAGTTCCAAGTACCATGTGTCTATTTTTGCTATAAATATTTATATATCTAAAGGAAAGCCAACATTATTCTTGATTTATATATTTATAAACACGTCGCAATTGTTAAACGATAATTAGTACACACACAAATTTGCATTCTGCAAAATGCGAAATTTATTTTATTCTCGCGAGTGCAAATTGCTGGTTACCTACTAGTCAGTTGACATACGTTTACGCGGTAAAACTTTTGGTTATATCCTTCAAAACGCGGATAGCTAACTTATTGACAAACAATGAATAAAAGCACTCGTGGTAAGGGCTGATATAAGACAACAATTATTGTGTTAATTGAAGTTAACTAACTAGATCCATGAACGTAAAATGTTCACCACTTATCGCATTTCCATCTTTATGGCGTACCGCCGAACAACCTGTCAACGATAAACTACTAATAGCAGTGTGTTTTGTAAGAGATAGTCTTGCCTGAATAGGGAGGCTGACTAAATTTTGCGGTTATGTGAGCAGTGTTGAAGCTTTTTCTCGTTGTTTTTAAGCAGTTACATAAATCAGCAAACAGCAACAACTTGATAGTTGTCTTAAACGCCAGCAATCTAGCTACAAAATGAGAGGTCGACTACAAAATATTAACCGCACAGCACCCAAAATGGATACAGGAATCATTCGCGTTACAAGCATTAGACAGCATATTTTTAAGTTAAATGATAATTAAATTAGGCGCAATGACACAAAAGTATGTTCATGCAAGGTGCTTCCACCCGGCTGCACCCCTATTGGTACTAAACTGTAAAACACCTTATTAAGGCTACAATAATAATTGGGTCATTGTATTTATGCAGATTCATTTGCGATTCCTTGCGGTAAATAGTTTAATGCTTTGATAAAAGAAAAGAGCAGATAATAGCCTTACCGGTTACGCTCAATAAACTACTACAATAGAGGAGCCAAGAACACAAAACAAGACAATACAGCAGAAATATCGCAGCCAAATTCTAGACTTTGCAAGTTAATATCACATTAATTGTTTGAACAACGCTATTTTCTTGACTTGTATTTTGGCGAATAAAGGCAAATTTCAACTGTCTTTCCTGATGTCCATCATAATTGACGCAAAAACACGTTGTGGTTTGCTTGTTGCATTGTTAGTCTATCATATTTCAACCGGACTGTTTGTATCCTATCAGAACTTTTGACATTTATCGGCTGATAAGTGGAATTGAACGTTCCTGTAACAGGTTGTCCGCAATTCCGATCCATTTGGCTTAATGTAGCAACAGGTACAAGGTGTCTCAGTCAGTCGCCGAACAGCTGTACAAGGAAAATAAAAAATTCCTGCCTTACTTCTACGTGGTGTGGAAAACCGTGTAAGTGCAAAGCCAAAAAGAGTGCCCAATGCATGTCAATACATTGCCCTTAAAGAGTCAGTATTTTGCATGCTCGTGGCTTTCAGTAAATTCTTCTATCTCTTTAGTCCGGTTCCTTTTGCCTGGTATCTCTTGATGCAATTACAACTAGACTCGAATAAACTAACCATTTACTACGTTATAAAAATAAACAATGAACAATGAATTGTGCCGAGGAAAAAGCAGTTACTTGAGAAGTCCCGCAGGTTGGTTGACATGAAGCCAAAATTTTAAATGATATGTGAGTTGTCTGTTTGAGCCTTTATCTGACAGATACGGCATCGAATAATATTATTAAGTTGGGATTGAATGCAAACGGCGTGGCGAGGTGAGGTAGTTATATTTGATGTACTACGTGAGAAAGTTAAAAACAAAAATGCTCAATTCTGTACTGCACCTAAGTTTTGGGTAACATATTATTCCGAGTAGAAAGGATACCTAAATATTCTAACGTATCCCAGTTTATGCAACGAAGTAATCTGGGCACAAATCAACATCCAATCGTTTGTCCAACATTTCTAAGGTGGGAAGGAAACAACTATGGGAGATTATTTTAGGGTTAACCAATCTAAAGAAAAGTAATTCCGCTGGCATTCTAGGCGGGTAAATTGTGCAGATGATTTCAAGGGTTCACCACTGAGATTACTGTAACGGCTGAGTTTCCGCAAGTAAGAGCAAATGTGATTAGTGTCACTCAATCTTTAGTTGACTAGTGAGAAATACCAGCTGACTAATTACATCTATATTTTTGGAATACTGTTGTCCTCCGTACAGCGCGGGTATAATCTAGTCAGATTCCTGCCTGTATAGCTTTCTGTCGAATTTTATTGACGCAAAAGAGCCGCGGCACTGCAGAGAAAACGCTTTTCTTGGACACAGTTTCTGTAGTAAAAGTGATCTTGGATACAGCTAACGGTATGACAATAGAAACCGGAATCACCGTTCGGTCCATTACTCTCTGAAGTGTTAAGGAGTAATGGAACCCTAAGTGATGGGCTGCTACCGTTGCCAATGGCGTGCACCCGCAACTCGTGACAATTACTGGAATTCCGCCTTGCACTTAACAAAAGCCATAATCAGGCCTCTATACAAAGTTGTGTTTCTCGCAGAATCTTCATTAACTCCCGTTGCTGAGTCACCTTGTCCTCGCGGATCAAACTCATACAGAAGTTACGCTATGCCACGTATGCAGTCCAGGATTCAGAATTCGGGAACTGCTTATGAGCTCTCCATGATAATTTCCTCAAGGACATGCATTTGCGATCTCTGCCCTTTGGAAATGACTTCATTCCCCACCGACTAGGAAGGATTTGTGCTCATGCGTGTGCATTAGCATTGTGCAAAATGTCCTTCTCTAAGATTCCCAAGCGATTTCTGAAGGGTTTCAGAAAGAATGCTCAAGTTGTCACCTTAACAAGCGTGGACAACACGTTGGATTATGCGACCGTATATTCTCTGTGGTCCTCTTCCCCAGGCTATTCCGTATTACATATTTAATTAAACAGTAGAGGCACATGGGCATTGCGACCCAGTGGTGTGCTTGTAATATGTTCGTTGACCGGGAGCTTTTCGTTGGTGAGCAAAAGATCAAGCATCAACCATTTGTTAGCAGCTCGAAATCTGGTGAGTTGTCCCGTGGTCATATTGGGGGTAGCTGAAATTACCAACTGTGATTAGGTTTTAAATTGCACGTTATTGGCGCCGCAATTACTAGTCCTTGCTCAATATGGCCGCCTGCGATGAGTATGTGACTGGATTACCTGGAAGAATGTGATACAGTTTTGAGTCCTTGTTATACATAGAGCTTGGCGGACGGTAAATCAAAGGTTTAAGACATGTGGCTATTTGTGTAAATATGGACGGCACTAAAGCGAATCCCATGCACGGATCTCTGAGTGGTCAATAAGTTCAAGTCACTGGTTAGGCTTGTAACACAGAATTGAGCCACCAAATTTTCCAAATTTTTCATTGCAAAGCTGTGGAATACCAATAAAATAACATCAGAATCTGTGGCCTCAAGACTTAACCAGTCTCCGTTATCATGATAAGATGCCGCGATTGTGATGCTTGGAGTTCTCAAAGTTTGGCCAGCTTACTAAGAAATCTTAAAGCGTTAGCATACAGAAAGGATAGCATTTTATATATTTAAAGTTTGTGAATAGAAAACGAAGCTATGTTAACTTTAAGCCAACCGTTTGTTTTTCGGCCGATGCTTGTTTTTCGCATAAGCCATTGGTTCTTGAATTTCAAACACGCTGCATGGTAGCACGGGTCATTCCAGTTCGGGGAGTTCCGTCGTGCGTCGCTATAACCTGTCTGGTGTCGATAGTGCTATCGTGTCCACTACTCCGTAGGATAGTGAAAGCAAATATGTTAATGATGTTGCATGTTTCATTGGAGTGCTGACAAATAGTGGCCTACTATCCATAGCCTATTCTCAGTAGGAAACGTATGGCGATGTATCAACCGTCTATCCAATAGGACTTTCGCAATTCCTTAGGGTTGTAGTTGGACTTACATGTTTTTAGACTGCAGCAATTGTTGTTTGAACATTAAGAAATTCTTGTTATTGAGTTAGCAATAACGTCGTCCGGAAAGCGTTTCGCGGATGTAGCAACGCTGCTCTCGATCATGTGTTGCGCTTCTTCATCAAGGGAACCCAGTATTGTAGGAGCATGCTGAACAATTACAGTTCTCTTACTTTGCTTGGAAGAAGGCCAGCTATGGTTCTCTGTTTTCTTTTACGCCATTTCCGGGGAACAATTGGTAGTATGCCTACCCCCGATCGATGAGTTGCGCAAATAATCAGCTGATATTATGCATATATCGGTCCTCTCAGTTAAGTTTAAGGTTACCCGAAGAAATTGGGCGTTTGCCGGAGTTAACGGAATTTGGATGAGGCGCCACGCGTTGCAGCGCTGTTGGCTCAACCCGACTACCCGAATTTCACTGATTGCGATTATCTATTAACTTGCCCTTTATTATGCTATATCTCGTCTCATTAAGGTTAGTGTGCACGCCATTTAGCGCCCTGTGATGTTAATAAGCGAATGTCAGTTTGAGTGTCAAGGCTAGTGACTAAGATTGTATAGCATACAATAAAGAAAATGAGGAAAACAGCGTTGCATCCATTGTGCTTTGTTTAGGAAATGGATGAGTGAGTGTCTGTTGAATCATATTTATGCAGCGAAACGCTGCGTATGTTACCCGGCTATGGGCTGCCATTGTTGTAGGCGATGGCGTCTTGTGACTGACCTATGGAGGCCGCAGCCACAGGGCTAACCAGAAGCGAAAACCTTAAACCGTGTGCTTTTTGCGGCGTGGAAGAATTTTGTATATACTGCTATTATTTTGATTTTGCTTGATCTGTTTGCCAGTGAGAAAGATCAAGGAATATATTATGGTTAATGTATGACATTCCTAGAGTGAACAATTAAAATTGACTAGGCATGGAACAGTGAATATATTAGCAGCGACTCATATAATAATTCGTAATCTTAAAGACATTTACTTATATATTATAAAAAGGCTTCCTAAGCTTATTTCCTCTAATTACTAAAATAACCCGCCAAATCATTATTGTACCAAGACCAACACTAGCTACGTATTGTGCTTTTGGCGAGCTAATATCTGCTTTTAAGTACTTTGGTTGATAGATGTTACAGAAAAATCAGCGTTTTGTATGCGTTTTCCCAGGTACGAGGGACATAGCACATTCCCGGTGGCAGGGTAAAATTATACATTATAGCATGTTCCAGACATTATGTTTGATGGTGCGGGTTGCGTCTTACGCGCAGGTGCAGGCGCTGCAGCTGTGTTTAATGATCGGCCAGTAATTTAAATGGAAGCAATTACCCATATAATATTTGAATGAATTTGTAGTGTTTGTACACAGTTATTGGCAATAATATATTTTAGATATCTGCTGTTTAGCCACGGTGTCTATTGGGAGCAATTTAGTGTAGGTACGTTGTTCAAATGTTGTTACTACAAGCACATTGGTGGATGTGCAAAGTTTTCTGGATGCATTGCTACAAACTTTGACTTTGAGTTTTACAACTTACAAAAAACTAACGTATAAAATCTTTGCAAAACTTTTCCGGGATACAACTGTAATCGTGTATTTAAATGCTAACAAATTACCTCCAAATAATTCCGGTGGATTTTCATTGTGAACTGTGCAGTTTTATAAGTTGACACTTTGGAACTTATTACCTGTCATAAGGCATGAACTGCTAATCGTTCTCTGTCGGTGCTCCTAGATCACTTAGGAAAAACGGAAAAGTTATGCATTGTTATCCTATTAATGTCATGAACAGTACAACCCTTCATGTTTCATACTAAAGTTATTAAGTCATAAGTTGATTACTTTAACTAAAACCGTTTAATTACTAGCCGGGACTGACCCGTACACTGCAGTTAAATGACTAGACAATTTTCTCATATAAGTCGTAGTGTGACGGATTCTGTTCACACAAATGCAAGTCCCCAGTAAGACATTCTAAATTTGCGAGGATAACGAATTAATGGAGGAAGTAGGATATTTGGTAGCAGAGTTAGGTGTTGGTTGCCCGAAAATAATTCTCTCCATGACACGTTAGACTGTTATTAGATGTTATCAGATAGACAATGGGCATCGAAACCGAAACCATTGGTATATTGGTCGTGGTATAATCTTTAAACCACTTAATCATAAGTAACACCGCTTAACATTGCAACTGAATTTATGGTCAAATGAAAGCAAATGTTGTAGAGATGGATTGCAACGTGCAAACCCAACCTAAAGTACAATTCTCATTCAATGGACCTTTAGTAAATACGTTACTGGGACTGTAACTCTCAAAAAATACCTATTGTTTGTTGCTTGCCCGAACACACTGCAATTTAGGACACGTTTTATCTTACTTTGATGTCAGCAGGTGAAATCTATGAGCCATCTTACTGAGAATAGATGGATGTTGATTGTGGCAACTACACTGGAATTACCAGATCACGATGGGTTTATCTGAAAAAACCCTTGCAGTAGCGTCAAAATCGATACATCTTTTTAAAAAATGTTACGCATTTTATTTTAGCAACGTTGGCTGCACACATCAGTTTTAAGTAGGAATTTATAACTTTGAGATTTTTCAACAGAATGGTGTCTGCCTTGTTAGATATTTATGTTCGAGCTGGACTAATGTTATTTAATTTGTGTGACACGTGTTTGTAAGGAATACATTTACAAAAGGCGTAAAGGCCTAGAAGTGCGGTCTAAAGCATCTACTCACCAAAAAAGACCTAAAATTTTAAGGCCAGCTGACAATTAACTCATTGCTGACGGCGTATGCCCTGTACTAACTGAAATTTGGTAAGTTGTGTATACTTGATATCCACACAGTGTCAACATATTGATCCCAACGGTTGTGTGGCGCTTCGAACGCAATTTTGGTAAAAGTTAGAAGTTACTTTTGGCAACCCAAAATTTCTCTAGGTAATCTATACAAATGATTAAGAGAGGTACAAGTATCTTCTGTTGTCTTTAACCTGCGCTTTGATAATTATTATTTTTAAGATTATAAACACTACATCCTTTGCGTATACTTAACGTAACTTGATAAATGTTCTACCTTTATCAGATAGTTATGTGTCCGGACCGCCTGATGTAGATATCTGCCACAAGGTTAGCATAACTTTTGCGATATTCGTACGCTTCATTTTTAAATTAGACGCAAGATCTCTAGTTAGTTATTTCGTAAAATGATACTTTTAGGCGAATATATGATCCAAAGATTAACCACACTCGTGTGTTATTCACGGATCAAAAATGAAAAATCCAAACTTATCCTGACGATAAACACCTCAGTGATCATAAGAGCTAAATAGGACTAAATTAATTATATTCAAACTCTAATCTCCATAAATAAGTTCAGATAAGCGTAAAATAAACTCACAGCAAAGATGCGAATTTAAATACAAATTGGTCGTTACATTTCTGCTCAATGAAATTAAAGAAACAGACCTTTCTATCGTTAAGTATTATTTCGATCATTCACTTATTTGCACAATTTCTATATCAGGTGGATTCTCCTTATAGCATGAGTGACTAAAACCTGACCACTGTAGTAAAATTTAGGGCATCATAAAAGACAAGTTTTATGGCCTTGGCTCTCTCAATTAGATATTTGAAGAAGAAAATAGGTATTTCGAAAGGATTTTTAATGCATGCTAACTTTATAATGCGAATGTCTTTTTTGATTTAAAGTTCATTCAAGAAAAGGCGGAAATGAATCCGTCGCAACAGCTTGTAACTTGGAAGTATGATGGTAGATGTGCAGTCACTCGAGGAGCTCGAACAGTCATTTGGTCGGAGTGGAATAGGATATTACTAAAATCTAAAACCTTTTGGGTGAAGAACATTATACCTAATAATATATAATATTATCTCATAAAATATCTGAAAATGTCACGTTATCACACCCAAATGCGACAACTTGCTTTCCGTCTTTGTTAAGAAGAGCCGTTATGAAGAAACCATAAAAAATAACGTTTGGTAGTAAGGAGTAAAAACTAAAGTCCATGAAACGCTCTTCGATAGTTTGCGGAAACGATAAAAACTAATAACATAGCTCTGGAAACTCTCAGGTTTATTCAAGTAACTAGGTAACAAACTGAATTAGCCGACATATCGCGCAATACAGAACCTCATTGCTAGTTGGCGAGGCCTTGAAAGTGAATGTACTGTAAATAAAAGTTAAATGTCACTTATCTGTAATGTAGTTTAAAGGTAAGGCAATGGGATGTTATTTAATTATAAATTCAAATAAGGGAAATTACAGTGTAAGACCAAATGAATGTACAGCAAATCCAACAATGTTATGTACCGTAATACATACATATATATATATATATACAATATATAATATGTCTTTGCAGACTGTATTAAACAGTCCTCTTTATATTCTAATACACATTAGTAAGTAACTTGCTTTGCATCCTACAGTAAAATAATTAGATATTTTTCGCGTGTGCTTTATAGCATTTTCAAATAAAGCATCGTTTCCAATCTGAAGTCGGAAAGCATCAATAGGCGGTTGGTATATACGATAAAGCGCAGATTTCTAGTATGTCACAACTGTGCTTTTAAGGCAATAATCGTAAAGTTTAAATAAGCACGGTAGGAATAATTTGGTCTTGTTTGATGGTATTTGTCTAGCTTCGGATAATTAAGCAGTGTTTGTCATGTAGCAAAGGAATAAAGGCCAGCGGTGACTTCCAAAGGACAATTGTTTCCGCTATGTTTGAGCTTTTAAATCCGGTGCAACACAGCCCGTTGGGAGTTTTTACAGTCTTTCAATTACTGCGCGATACTAAACTTAGGTATATTACTTATGGATGCAGATGGATCGGTTGACCGGCGAAATTGTTAGTTTGGCCCTCACCAACGTTGTAATAGTAGGGGCTTTATAAGATTTTTCGTCTAGGTTCGTCGCACTTAGACACAGGCAGACAGTTACCACACATCCAGGAAAGTGCTAGTCGACCGTTTCGTCCTATTGGGACTTGTCAGTAGCGCGCACCCGCCCAATCCGGCCGGATTGGAACCCATGAGCTTAATCATGCGAGTCAGCGATATACGTCACTGAGCCATGGTCGACGGCAGCGGACCGCCATGACTGATATCTAACTGCGACATAACGCGACTCGTCATCCATGTCTTGCACGTTATGAATGCGCAGTGGACTGGGCTAGGCCCTAGAGTAACGACTTGCTTTGCAAGCCTCCACCAATCGGGGTGGCATGTAAACTGCAACGGCGACTACTGATTATTTTTCAGACATATCAGAAGTGCATTGCTTGATTCGACCGCAAAGCGGACTTTCGTGGACTATATAGAAAAGCATTTGAGGTATCGCTGAAGTAGCCAGCAGTCATCGAGTGAAGAATCAATCACGAAGGCATCAAATTGTTTGGAAGCTAGGCACAGAGCAATGGAAAATATATAGGCATGTCGTTAATGTACAAAAGTAAAGGAGCGAGCTCCTTCTGAGTAATTTGAAGTTTGCTAGTAAGCAGGAAATATCGCTCGGTCAAAATGACGTTGAAATACACCCCACACGTTTCCTAATTAGAACGTTGCGGTTCATCTAGCACAGTAAATTACTTACTCTCTTCGTTCTCAATCGGTAAAAGAGTGTCTAATATATTACGTTGTGCAGTAATTTTCTCGACTCATTTTAGATTTGGTTTACCGATATCCCCTGCAATTGTAACTAAGTGTCTTAACGGTTAAATAAATCTTCTTAAAGTAAGCAGATAACTCCGCATCTGGTAGGATAACGAAGTAAATATTTTATCTGTTGGTGCAATCTTGTTGATTTAAAGCAAATATACGCAAATGTTGCTGGTCCAATTAAGTTTAGGACTTAAAGAACTCGACAACCACCCGAGTGGCTATTTGTATAGTAGTTATATTTCTTGAGCAATACTGATCCGCCGAGTACTTTTGGTTATTATATGAAAAACCGAAAGCAACTTTTAGTGCAAAAGTGCTATTTGGACTTTTTGTCACATGAACGTACGTTGACGTTGCTGTTAAGCTGAAGCAACAAACAAGGTATATAACTTAAATTAGAATAGTCATTGTTAGGACGTATTATAATCGACGATAAATAGATACATAAAAATTAATTGCTGATTACGTTATTGGTAAGCAAATAGCTGCCCAAAACACGAGGAATCGCTCTCGTATCTTTCAATGAACAACAAAGGAAGTATTTCGTTTTGCTTGGTTAACTCCAAATATTTCAAATGTTAGTTTCCTTAGACACTTTGTCTTGTTCAAATTAAATTCGTACATAGCTTACTTGGTTGACACAGCTAAGTCAAATAAATGGCGTTGAAGATTATCAGTAGGCATACTATGCAGAGTTGCATTTTAGTAGCTATTTTACTTTTATGATACTTCAAACTTATTGTCTGTCACTTTAAAGCTGGCTAGCGCTGGAATGAATCTAAGAGCTCTTCAGGATACTGGGTCCATGATTCATTAGATTTCTAAAGTAGATCCGTCTCTAAGACGAGATTTAAGATATGTGGAAATCAGAGGTTCTCGCCTTCGTTCTTTAGTTCAGATTGTGGTGTTTGGCATATGTTTCCATCAAAATATATAGGATGGATCATGAATAATATGTTAGCTAAAATGACAAGGTGTAAGTTTCCCAACTTTTCTCGTGAAACAAAAACAATGCATGATTAGTTCTCAAAGTCCGACCTAGCCAAATTTCAGGAAACCGAAGTAAAAACGGCTTTTACACGATCAGTTAAAACGAAGAAATAATGAGCGCATAATCAAAAGCAAATGTAACATTAGAACGAGTGCTAAGGAGCAGACGTGCATTGCTCTTGTGAGTCAACGAAAGTTGTCATTTACATCAAGTTATACGAATTTCCGCGTCATTTGTATTACGTTCCCATTATCTCGTGTAACGTTGAGTAACAGTATGTTTTATTATAACATATATATTATAATGGTGCGGTATCATATAAGTCGCGTGGTTTACGTTTGAACTTATCTCTACATATTTACTGATATTTGGAAAATAATCGTAATATTTGTATTCTTTGAACAATAAAATTCTTAGCTAAAACCAGCAGATTTTTTCTATAGCTGATAGCCTCATTATAGCATTTTCCTTATTTCTCATTAATGCATTTCTCTTGAATAGATAACGGAATATTATGGCCATAACTACTGGAAAATGTTTTCTGAATGTAAAAAGTTATATGATTGGAAAGAATCGGTTCATCACAATCATTCCTTTTATCTCTTGGGATCTGCCATTCCGACATATATGGTGGATTTCAAGTGGTACGCTGACTCACACAGCAATATGATTTACGAGTTTAATAAAGAACGAAACGGATGTAATTACAACGGATTTATGCTTTAATAATGGTAAGATATTTAAACTTAGATTCATACGATGTGTGTTAGCATGAGTGATATTTTGTTGACTTAATGGACCTGTAAATAACCCTACGTTATTTGCGTATTTCAAAACAGTCTGATAAAATGGTACAAGTTTTTAAATTGGGCAAAAGGTATTTTGTGGCATGATGTAACACTAGTAATTTATATTACGTTTAGCTGTCAACTAAATAGGAAATATAAAAAGCGCTACTTTTATCCAAATGTTGTCAGTTATTTAACAAAGCAATACGCGCAAGTAAACGCGTTAATGTGTAGCGGACGCTTTGCTAAATACTGCCAGAACATGCTCATATAGCACACTTGGGTGATAACTACAGTATTTGTGGAGCACGAGAACCTTTGTTCGGGCCAGCGATGACATGTACTCTAGAGATCGAATATTAAGCTAGTTATCCAGGCTGTCTTAAATGCTCGGCAGACAAAACAACTATAGATATCCCCTAAGATTCCATACCGAGCATGGCAGAAAATTAGCGGATTGATTGTTCTTTCCCAATGAAAATAAATGGTAAAGACTGTAGACTATTACAGTAACTATTTTACGATTGATTTAATTACCACTTTAATAAAGGTGGCGGAACAGCAATATGCACATTTCAAAAAATGGTCGGCAGTCGTCTACACAATTGAGCAATTAAATGGTTGCCATTATGGAAGAAAGTCCGTCTTAGATACTGATCAAAATCGGCTTCTAATTATACATAATATGCTGTTGCGCAACCTCCATTGACGTCTTCAACATAACTGGTGATGTTCAGATACAAAGGAAAAACCTGCGAAGGAATTTAAGCTGATATTGAAATTTCGTGATGAACTCATGGTGTCTGAAGGTTTATTATACAACGATAATGGCATTTTGATCCCATCTCTAAAATCTTGTCGTAGTAAATTTTTTTAGGGACAAAATATTATTCAAGGAAGCTTATCGAGAGTAATAGCGTGACAAGCATAATAAGCCTTCATTAGAGTAGCTAGGTCATTTCCATCATTAGCAACGCAGCTGCATTTATGCTATTCTTTCTTGAGTTAAATAAACTAATCCGCTCCAGTGGACCATAAAGTAAGTAGGTAAAACATGCTTCGCTGTCAAATAATCTGATATTTCTGCTTACGTAAACAATTATTTTGCTTTTTAATAAAGATGGTATTGTTTTTTTGCTTGTATAAGCTTTAAAGTGGTTAGTCTTGGTCTGTATATAGACGTTTTGCCACTTTTAAAAATTGTCCCTTTTCGTTTTCAACACTTATGTGCATGGCTTTTAAGCTATTATTAAAATAAAGGTTTTTCAACATCTGGTGCAATTTAAACGATTTCAAAGTATTGGTCAACGTAGGTTCGTTGAGGTATCAGCTAAGCTACATATCTGATCTCAATAACATTGCTTAGCATAAGGTTACAGTACCCGCTAGAAATATTTTAAAATTCCCATTACATGTAATATGTTTGATATTTCTATGTATTTAGTTAAACACAAACGTTGTTAAACTAGGTGTCATTAAATTATTGCTCCATCACGTTTAAACATTAATACAATTTTTACTTTCTTGCAGAACATTTTAACAAACCAACTAGGTGACTGCAATAGCCTGGTTTATGGACGTGATATGATGTTGAAAATCGCATCTCATTACGTATACACATACAATGCGCTGCATTATTTTCTGCTTTCGCATCGATCTCGCAAATATCTGCAAACTAATTATTGTGTCGCTTCCGTAGCCATATATAAATCACCATCGTAAAATAGATGGAAATTGGGTATTGCCTACCCGAAAACACTGCACAGCCACGACGCGTTTCGATGTAATTTTCATCTCATCAGGTGGAGACAGCAGGATTTGAACCCACGACCATTGGAATAGCAGCCAACACTACTACCCCTTTGGCTACCGGGTCACGATGGGCAACGCTTTTTGTCACAACGGTAGATGATTAATTGGAGGGTCAAGTTTGGATTACACGTTGTGTGATTGCATTGCGACACGCAACCTCAATTTAATGGACTGTGATTCACATTGAAATGAACCTTAGTCACTGCGATCGCTGGGACCGTATTCAAAGTAGATGGAAATTGGGTATTGCCCACCCGAAAACACTGCACAGCCACGACGCGTTTCGATGTAATTTTCATCTCATCAGGTGGAGACAGCAGGATTTGAACCCACGACCATTGGAATAGCAGCCAACATTACTACCGCTTTGGCTACCGGGTCACGATGGGCAACGCATTTTGTGCAGTGTTTTCGGGTGGGCAATACCCACTTTCTATCTACTTTGAATACGGTCCCAGAGATCGCAGTGACTAAGGTTCATTTCAATGTGAATCACAGTCCATTAAATTGAGGTTGCGTGTCGCAATCCAATCACACAACGTGTAATCCAAACTTGACCCTCCACCATCGTCAAAGTTTGCAAACATGTGCGAGATTTGCATTCAACCCCATTATTCCCTTTTGTATTAGGTTTTAATTAGCCGCGTTACTGGAAGTCTGTTTTACATTGTATACAGTCTTTGTAGTGAACTCACCGCAGCCACGACAATGTAAGATTATTTAAAGATTAGCGGTAAAGTTGCGATCACCTATTTTATTCCTATTGTACTTCTGATAACGGTTGCATCCGAATGTCATCGCCTACGAGTGAATGGCCTGTGTCTATACATATGCTCCAATTCGAGCAAAAATCCTGGACGCAGTCTCTTAAATAAAAAAATAAATAAACGTTTTATTCCTCAACAGTGCGAGGCACAGACCAGTTGGGTGATCTTATCGACATGTACAACGTGATCGCATAATATAGTTCATTATTCTTCTTTTGAACAATGGTTCTCATATGGTATTTTAAGTGATTAGCAGTTTGGAAAAAGTAGAGAGATAAAGAAACTGGGAATAATAACAAATGCCGATTCCACGGGAAGTTCAATTAAAGTAATACGGTCATCCATCGGTCATTCATCGGTAACTGATCGCAATGTGATCGATTTGCTTCTATGGCTGGTTCGAGAAAGGTTTCCGTAGACTCATCCTACGGCGATTGCTGTATCGGACATTAGTGTCTGCAAGAAATGAATAGTCATCTGCACACAACTGAATTAACCGCTTACCGTTTTCATTACGGGAACCTACACTTAGTTGACCGACCAGGTGCAGTTCATCAGTGTACAGCTTCGCAACCTGTGCTTTCAAATCCCCTGCCAACACAACTTTGTCGGTGTCTCTTCTGTGACAATCCTTCGTCACAGAAATCGTTTTAACCGGATCTTCGCCACAGTTTGTGGGCTCGTAGGTAGAGATGTTGAATAGGTACCTATTAGTCCCGCGCGACTTCGAAGCCTTGAACGAGGCAGCCAATCGGACTGCACACATCCGGCAACTGACTGGTTTCCAATCAACCTGAGCAGCTTTAGCCCGAGGATACAAGGCAATACCAACATCAATTTGGCCGGTGTTCGAAGATGCATCGTCACCAAATATGTTCAGTGAAAAAGTACTGCTGGTGTTACGTGAAGTCGACCCCAGTATGTGCGAAGAGCTCTAGACTTGCAGGCGGGTTGACCATAAGCAACCTAAATCCATAACACGGTCTCTAATTTTTGGGCAAGTGCTGACTGTTGACAGACCTGTAGCAATGTGCGTACATTGTGGCACGCCAATATGAGTAGGATCATGGGCTACAAATGCAAGCTGATTAAATGGCCTGGTCCACATGGTTGGACACGAACTCGTCGACAAGGCAGGAGTGACGCTCCGAGTTCGCATATGAGTATAAATTAGAAGATAAATGCCTAGCGAAGCATGTTAAGCGAAAGCTAATAATCAAGGGATTGTAAACTAAAGGTGATAAGTAAATTTGTAACGTGACCATAAGTGTGAAACGCTAGTGCGGCCGCATCCAGACCGCTACCCAGCCTGCTCAATGCAGCGGATATGGCCCCGTTTATTATCCTGTGCGACGGCCAGAGTAGGATGAAATGGTTTGAAGCAAAATGCATTGTATTGTTGGGTAGTATACTGTCAGGTTGCGCAGGATTGGACAATGAACGGTTATGATTCTCAACCAATGCTTTTGGTTCAAATACCTGTGCACAAGGCAGCGGGTTTGGCAATGAACTACAGGGACCCCGTTTTAAAGAATTAGTAACCACCCTCATTCCAACTTCTGACTAGGAGGACCAGGATGCTGAGTTTTTCTGGTCCCTAACCATTGCCCAATCTCGTGTGCGTGGCTTTGAAGGGGAATTAAAGCAACACCCAACAGAGATCAATGGATATATTAAGCACGTAAACAATCGACCACGGTAAGTTCTAACATCATGGTGCAACTTAGAGTCAAGTTACTGAAGGTACGTAGCCATTTGGTATGTAGGAACGTTCAAAACCGCTTTTCTCTTATGATTGCTACGCAGAACACTTCAACAAGAACATGAAAAAGGTCAGCATAATGGCACATCGCGATATTATATCTCACCACCTTGAGATCAATGACTGGTCTGCTTCTAGCAGAACAACCCCTTGATGTCGCCTTAGAAAAATTCATCACTGAGTTTTAAGCTTTAGCCATAAACATATCGGAGAATAACATCCTTAACTCAAAAGTAGTAAAGTCCTTCATGCAGTGCTTTAGGCGTAAACGAATGGTCTTATGTGATTTAGTTCGGAAAGTAAACATATTCGTTGCGAACGCTACAAACTGGATTGCCTACATAACTGGTCGAAAAAAATGTATCAAGATTCGCGAACAGAAATTTAAAAACAGAGAGGATTCGGAGAAGAAAATTATAGGAGCAATGCAGTCCGTAAATAGGAAAATCTCTTTTAGGGTACATAGAAATATTATAGAAATATGTTGGTAATCAACTTGCCAGTGTGAAACCTTGCGCTATGAATTAGATTAGTGAGTAGTCAAATTCGCAGCGCAGCAAAGTTTTAGATAAATATCTGTGGCATTCTATAGGGAGAATGTTAGCCAGGCAAATACCCCACAATCCTTGGAAAAATGCAGACGATTAGCTTAAATGGAAATGAGTAACTGTAAGTGCATCTAATTGATCGATTGTTCGCCCGATCAATCGCAATCGAATTGCACGCCAAAGTTCAATTAGCTGAACAAACGACAGGGTCAGGATCCACAGAGAAATGGGCTACCATAGTTTGCAGAGAACTCTATTACTAGCTAGGTCGCATGGCTCCTTCTTCCATTTTTAAATAAAATCCCAACAAAAATATGAGGTAAAATACGATGCAGGTTAGAGTGCACCAATTACGACATTCTTCCGACAAGTTGTTAAAGTTTCAACATGTCCTGAATATCAACGACCCTACCACTCAGATAGCTGCTGCTTTCTTGCAACTCTCCTTATGGGGCCAAGCTCTATTCCATACATGTTGGCCGCAACAACAAAAACTTAGAACAAACGCATAATACAAGAGGTATTCAACTCTTACTGTAAAGAATTCCAATGCCCTAAGCATCCCAAATCAATTGTGACCTACACATGCCCACCAAAATAGTCGCTCTCTACGGTGTAATTTGACCTAAATGCATCCATTCCGCTATCTCAACCATTAAGCGTTTCACGAAAATTAGTCCACGTGGAATTCCACCCAGTAAGAACGGTGGCCGACCTTCCGATATTTCGCCTTAAACTGTTTACATCCATCTTGCAAATGGGCCTATAACCCTCCGCTTAAAAGCATATTGTCATTTCACCGTGCTACACAAGTGACCCTTTACTGCAAGTCAAAAAGAACCAACTAGTAAACATATATCCATTATTTTACGCGTATACAATATTCTACATGTAGGAAAATATGTTAGCAGGACACAACCTGGAATTTTAACTGCTTAACTCTGCGCAAGCTACTAGTCTGCTTTAAATGAAATTTTCAACAGCGCGATGCTAAAAGGCGTCGCTGTGGCCAGCTTGCCGGTGTGAATTTCTTGACTGTGTCTTTGTAACTAATTCTTTCATTAAATAATATATAGCTTATTTTTAATCCATCATGACACCTATTAGCTTTTCTCAGCAGACGAGTTGCTTTGCATGCAATGGTTTATGGCCAATATTTATTCCGAGAAATTACGCCTAACGTTCTTCGTTTGCTGACAAAACGACATAGTCAGGAATGCTCAATAGATTTTGAAGCCGAGCAATGATGGATGAGAATCGTGATGTCGGTTAAAGATTTGTGCGTGCGAGTAGATTTGGAAATAAAGAAGATTGGATTCTTCTGCTTAAAGAAATCGGATTATATTGTCGTGTTTAACATCCTCGGATTGCGAGGACTTGGTGTGAAGCTTGAATGGTTTCAAGGCGGGTGTGCACTTGAAACCTGCTTTAAGCATCTGTCCGATGCACGATCCCAAGGAATGTTTCGATAACCTAATCGGACCTCGAAAAGCGGGAGGTAAGTTTCTTCCCGGAAGGAGGCAGCAAAATGTGGTCCTAAACACAAACAATATGCATTTCATCTATTGTGCATAAACTGGCCGGAGAAAAACTGAGTTCAAATATGCAACAAGTGATAGGCTGCAAATGACTTATCAGTTAGTTATGCAAAGTGCAATAGCCGCACGCGTTTTTCAGTG
The DNA here is from genome assembly GCA_944474145.2 of Dicrocoelium dendriticum. Taxonomy (NCBI): domain Eukaryota; kingdom Metazoa; phylum Platyhelminthes; class Trematoda; order Plagiorchiida; family Dicrocoeliidae; genus Dicrocoelium; species Dicrocoelium dendriticum. Next base: position 45,902 of record CALYDF020001853.1, read on the forward strand.
CCATTTGTAGGGAGAATAGTGCCGTAGCTACTAAAAGCGGTCATTGTGAGATCGCTTGTCTTTGGTTTAATTAATGTGTGAAGCGTGAGTTATGAACGTGGTCAAGGTCTCAGTGGAGAATAAGTGGTGTTTAAACATTACGATATCAAAGGTTAATAGGAAACGATACGTGAAATAAGATGTATCAAAAGCATGCTATAAGTGAGCTGAAATGAATGGTTAGTTGCAATTAGGAGAGGGTAATTTCTTATGTGTCAATTTAAATTGACCCTTAAATAATGAGTCAAATATGTTGTAGCGCGTAACGGATAATTGAGCATTGCTCCTTGGGAGACTGACACTCAGGCAGCACGCAAACAGATTGAGTCATCTAATATTGTTTGATATATCATACTAAGGTTAAATTAAGGAAACGAGATGGGATGGCAACAAATAAGCATGCAGCAAGTTTGTTGTAGATGTCAGTTCATATGGTGTTGAAGCACAGCGGCGCACAGATAGGTAAGTTTCCCAAACAAGCTAAGAGAGTGAGGTAAGGCATACTAGACTAGGAAAAGCGAGAGATAAATCTGGGCACTCGTATAATGTGTGTAGTCAGGAACGTTGCAGCGGGTGCTGGATACTTAGACATCAGCAGGTGAAATGCTTATGTGCAGCAAAACGCTTTCTTATTGAACTTGTTAGCTAGTTCAGAGCTGTGTTATGTAAATTAATATGGATACAGTTGGGATCGCATTTTCAAGGTATATGTTTGACGTATGGCGGAAATCGTAGCATATGCTTTAAATCGTAGCTGTGTTGAGAGGACAAATTATTTCTCGTTGCTTAAGTGAAGAGCTCTGGGATGAAGTCATGTGATGAGGGCTATTTTGTGGTCTATTAGATTGCAGTGAACAAAGGTTAAGTGCTCAACGGTGTTTAGGAGACTAATTGCAAGGGCCCCCGGACTGCTTAAGTCATCCTGCTTTGATGGGGAGGAAATAAAATAAGTTGACTAAAGAAAACACTTCCGAAATTAAGGATTTTTGTATGCAAGTGTTATGTTCAGGAAGCACGCGGACCAAAGGTGAATAAGCTGTAGTATTCCATCGGTCCGACGTTCTCAGTTCTTTCGTTCCTGATACAATGACGGGCAGTACTATAACATAGAAGTGCAATATAACATAAATTCCTCATAGAAGGTTGGATGCTCAAGCGCCTAGTAAACGGCCTATGTAATGGAAGCTGCTAAGTAACAACGCAAGAGGAGAGGAATAGTGCCTGAGAGGAATGAGACGGTTAGGATAACAGGATACAAATCTGATTAACATTTTGACAGTTAAATTGTTACCATGACGCCGGCGAACCAATTACAAATCATTTGCTGATGTTGTAGCAATTTAGACACCGTATTTATACGGAGTGGATGAGGAGAGTAATTGAAGGGTAGACATGAAGATGAATGAATGCGGTGTATTATTGGGTAGCAATGAAATGTTTATTTGCCGGTAGACAAAGGTATATGTGGTCCGGTCTCTGTTACCGTAACTCATCTGAATATGTGAAGGAGCCCAATGTTCCCACAACTCAATGAACAATAGGTAAATAGATAAATAATTTATTTTTGCAATAGTCCAACACAACTGTTCACGTACGTGCTAAGGGGTAAAACAAGCACAGATACATTGCAATAATACTGACAATTGCCGATGTAACACCATCCGGCACTGACATATTCTTTCTGCTGAAAATGCTGACGAAAATGAACCATGTAAATTCCTATATACTTGTAACATTACGGTGCGAATGAAGTAGCTTTCTCGAGCAGCTCACAGCAAGAGCTGACCAAAATCATAGCTCCCGATATAACCAATCAAAATCGTCCAAGTAACGGGCATAAATACAGCTCCACCGTTACAGTTAGCTAAGGTTGTCTTTAACACATATGCTCCACAAGTACCATGTACACGTATCACAATTGCAGTTGCTATGAAGGAACACCTGTTAAATGAAAAAAGTGTTCGTAGAGCCTAGTGAAATGTAGGCTTTACCTTATTCCTTGTCGTCATATCGGAAAGCAATTTTATACATGGGCTGCCGGTTAAGCCAAATCGAACATTCAGGCGTAGTAAGAGGTGCCGATATTAAACCGTAAACAGTAAAACATCACTCAAAAACCTACGTACCAATCGTATAAGCACAGATATTCCCTTCAACGGAGCGTAAATCATATACACCACACATAATTATTTATCCTCCTTGGTACAAAATCCATGCACAATAAGGTACATATGTCAGCTGTACACCGTAACGGCGCTTCGCTGCCGTGCGACCATCACCAGTCACAACCGGGCTGAGTATACCGTGAGGACGTCCACATTTACGCTGAATCGACATTACGAGACAAGCTTGTTACCTCTCGGCCACGAGCTAAGTCAGATAAACGCCAGAGATGTAATTGTCCATAAAAAAGGGGATCCTCAGACACTTTGGCTCTCGTGACATCCGACACCAAGCATCTGATACTGCTCCAATTCCGGCAATTGGTAACCAGTTTTATTACTATGGACTTTGAACAGAAAAATCGGCTGTTGATTTTGCTTACGTAGACTCCCTGCTACTCAAACGGTACTGGATATTACGCGTCACTTTAGCAGTTCGCAAAATTCTGGTAGGGTTTGTTACACTCGGTATTGTGGGCAGCAGATGGGACCATCGATCAGGGACCGATTCTAGGCACTTTAACCGGCATTTACAGCGGTTGGAGTTGATTGCATGGTCTAGTGCATCAGCCTGCTTTCTAACTACGCATCAGCAGCAGCGCTACATTGCTCTTCCTCCGAACACGGCATTGTCCTCAATGCAAACCCATCCGAAGTATTTGCGACTCCATCCTCAGATAGTATTTTGAGAGTCAGTTTAAATATTGAGGACAAACGGATGGCATAAATGTATCTTAACACAATAAAATGAAACATGTTGTAGGCGGGCTTAAGTTGTTTGTAATGAACGGTTAAATTATCTCCCGGATCTGTAACCTTTCTAATTGCAAACACAGTAGATGAACGGGCGAATGCAATTGCATTTTGGCCTGGCTATTATCGATCGAATTTCCCTGTTTCACGAACTGGATTACTTGGGCTTTTTAGCCATTCATGCTTGTCCACATGGTATTTGGAGCATCGAGTAATGTGGTCGTACTATTTTTATATTATACATAACTCATTTAAACGCTTGGGTGATGCGCCTTATTATATGTGAAGTGCTTGAACCTCGATAAAGTTGGTTTCGAAGGTCAATCCATTTGGTGTTTGTGATTGCTAGGTATGGAAAAAATGCTTGCTTATTGGTGCAGGTGGTTTTTGTTTCTAAGAGTATGAGTACTAAATTAACCAGCTCGGTTCATGTGCATATGGATAACGCGTCGTCATTAAAATATTGTGCCTATGGACGATATGCGCAAACATTAACGTATGCCTATAGCTGTTCATAATATTTTGCTACCTGACCCTCCGTTTAACGAATGTTTTCTGACCAAAGGAGCGACTAGTGATTGGTGCGAAGATAAAATGGTTGTCCAAATAAGCACGACCTAAAACGTTTCAGGAAGATGACCGTGGCCAGCAATTCCCGTTGTGCGATACTGTACTTAATGTCGAGCATAACAGAACTTTGACTAGCGTATACTATCGCAATATTATCTTCCAAACCTTTCTGAGACAATAAGGCACAGATAGCTACATCGCTCGCATCAGTATCCAACACGTAATTTTTGGACCCCTTTGAAGTGTCAGGAAGAGCTGAGATAGAAGGCATTGTAAATAGTCCTTTTAACATCACAAAAGCGATCATGTATTCATCAGTCTATCAAAACTTTCGGCCATTTACCATTTACACCATGAATGGGTAAGGAGGTGCCGTAAAATTTGAATGAAAAATTCTCTAGTTTGGGGCTATTCCCAAGAAGCTCCTAATTTCGCCAAGCAAAATAGGTTAAAATTACGTGGTTACCGTTGTCACATTTAACCGGATCGGTTCTTATGAATTCATGGAAGATAATAGTCTTTAGGTAGGTAACATCATGCAGGAAAAGTTATTATTTCGTGCCTCTACATTTTAAGCCTCTCACACGTAATCTGCCCATTACATGGCGCAGTCCGTAAACACGTACATCAGCCAAATAAATCAGACAGCTCTCGGTTGTTAGTTTATCTAGTGCATTCTGATTTAACAGTTGGAACTTCGCCTGTTCGTTCTCTGAATAAAAAGACTGTTTCGAAATCATAGCACCGTATATTTAACGTGAACGCCGATTTTTCGCAAGCTGTTGACTTTAATTTCAATCGCAAGCAGCCGGATGCCAGATCCAATGTCGTGAACCAGTGCGCACCTTTAGAGCATCAGATGTCGCTTTGATAAAACTAGCTGGAAAAATTATTCACGAGTTTTTCCATTAGACTTTCGGTAATCAACACAAACCAGTAAAGTCCCATCTTTTTCTTTACTAGGACGATTGGTGGGGTCAATGGTAACGCCGAAGTTTTAATGATGTGCCTATCAAACGCCTTGAAAATTAAGCCAAAATGTGGTTTTTATTTAATGTGTTCCTTGTGTGCACGCTGGCCAATAAGTCGATGGACGGCAGTATAACTTTCGTGCTGCACGATATTAAAGCTGCCACAAAAACCGGTGATAGAAAAAGCTTTTTCATACTCATATAGTGCCAAAACTAACTGACCAGTGGGAACAGTGATGGTTCTGGGTCGCCCACTAATCGGTATCATAACATCCACAAACTGCCCGGTTGTCGGAGCCGTAAACACGCTTGCGCAATTCTCATTGGATCAGTGTATACGGTTGACATCAGGGACTGCATATCTTAATAAAACTGCCCGTTAAAATGCTTGACAGAACACTCGGCAGTGATAACAAATCCATTCCAAGCGTAACGTCCTATTTTACAATGTGACATAATAGACATACATGTACGGTGGTCACCCCATAGAGCTCAACTTTTGTGTAAGATAACTGCAACTCATCTCCACTCGCGATGAGCACTCGGAATCGTTGATCTGGAAGGTTCAATGTTTTCTAAGACGACGCGAGAACTCAGCGAGCAACTGCGAGCAGAATGATGCTGTATTTAGAGCAAAGTATGGTAAACTCATTTAAAATACATTCCCTATTCAAAGGGCTGCAAACGGAACTAACAGAGGCGGATGAAAATTTGGGAAAATGGGTGCGCTCTCCTATCTTTGAGTTTACGATGAACGGTCGGTGAGTTGTGCCCAAAATGGTCAGCGCGTGTGCCAAAACGGCAGCCATACGGGCATATGACATCTGTGGCAGCGGTTTCATATATGTCCGGCTGCCCCGTATGTTAAGGGTTTCTGGGAACTACGTTGCATAATTGCACAAGCTGCATGTTATAAAAGGCGACGTTTAGCGTGCAATTGTTCTAGAGACAAATGGTCCCTAGCATTCAACCACGCTTTTGCAAGGCTCGAAGGTGGTTTGATGGTGAATTTTTCCTTAAATGTACACTGTTTAGAATCATTAAGAACCGGTTGCCTTTCAAGCCTTCCCCTTCTCCGTACAGTAACTCAGGTAGCGCATTTGCTGCTACCTATCTCAGTGCGTAAACAAAGTAATTCACCGTCTCAATATAACTGACAACAAGAGAGACTTTCCTTTTGGTACATCGTCACAGGCAAGCTCTTGTGAAAATGTGTTCCAAAAGTAGACTAAATCTGTTCCGCAGGCGCAGGGGCTAGTACACCAGCAGTAAGGATAAATCGGATAGCACCATTGCTTAAAACAGTGAGCTAGAGATGGCCGACTAGTTTTTCCGGAAAGACAGTGAGGTAGAAATACATTATGTAACGCCAATCCTCGACATCGTCATCAACTTTGAAAACAGTGTGTCTGCCAAATCCACGGACGTACGACTCATCCATTGGTGGGCTGTAATTACGTTTGCCTGTATTCTGTGCACTGGCCGCAGCGCCAAATTTTAACGGATTTGCGAGTGAAAGTTCAAGGTTTAAACGGGACATCCGGTCTAAAAACGATGCACAGTGTTAGCACATAACACGGCACACGGACGAATCGATGAACAAGCCAAACTAGCCAGACAAGATGCTCCACAACGCCAGAGCACTGAGGATCAGGAAGCAAAACTAAGGAAGACACCGCAATCACTTTTATCGGGTCATTAGTTTAGCACGAACGTAAAAGGGAAACAAGTCATCATGAAAACAATAGTTGCTATCAGTTAAACAAGTAGGTCGTTAGATCTGTTGTTCCAACGATCATTCAATGAACCAATATCTATAAGAACACTCGGAAAGAAAACAAAACCCTAATCAGTTTAACCCATCTTATTAGGTATTTATTTCGCTCCAGTCGAACTATTTTAATTCGAAGCCGGAACGTTTTGAAATTATCGTCTGAGTAAAATCGGTAGTGGATTTGCGATTTACATCCTGAACGATAGCACCGTCAGTTTCATCGATCCAGAGACACAAAGACCCGAAACATTCGTTTTCTTTTGTCATTCCTTTCAGTTGTCTTTTACTGGATTGTTTTTTATATCTCCTAGAGCTACATGCCACCAAATTAAATAGTCTAACTTGTTAACGATACGTCCATAGTAAATACAAAAGTAAAATATTATGCGAAGATTGCTATGTGCTGCACATTGACTGCACAGCATCATTAGCTGCAAGCTTCCGGAGTCTGGTTCGAATAATCCATTGTATTCACGTGAATGGTTGGAACTAACATTCCAATGAACCTACAAGTGCAGCCAATAGATTTGATGAAATATTCATTCTGGGAAACCCGTCAGTTTTTTAACTATTGACTATATATTAATAGACTGCGATCAAATTACTTTGCTGTGTAGCCTGAATGTCAAAATAGTAAATCAAAAGTGAGTGGCTGCTAAGCCTGTTCGGCTGCCTTTCCGATACCGAAAATTGGAGGAATCTACTTTATCTTATGATGCAACCATAGCCGTAAATGAATATGTTTATACTCGTATTACTTGCGCAGACATGCAAGTAACTGGGATGTGTATAAAGAGTTATAATATTAGTAAGCAATGCAATTCATGTATCAAATATTTTACTACATTGAACCGACTGACGTCACAATTTCGTAAGATTTATGTCTTAAACTGTAATGCAACTATTTGTGACATTTCTGAAGGTAGAACATCAATCGGAGCTAGACAAATGCGCCGGAGAGAACAGTGCGCAAAATTTCACAAACAGCAAATAAATAGGTAAAGCCTCATAAAATTCAAAGCTCAATACTAGAAGAAGGCACCATAAAAATAATGTAAGCCTAAATTGTTTAGCCTTAACTTCGTATTTTGCTAAGCCTTTTACTACAATTACCGGTGTATATAATCATTGCTTGCAGCTGTGAACAATTAATACCCTTTCCAAAATTATTATAGGCTAGGTTGATGTTCAGAGGATTATAATTTCTATGATACTATGCTTTCAGGCGGCAGCGAATGGTATCTCTTGGCTGTTAACAAATTCGTAGTTTAGAGCATGCCAATATTGATACTAAACGTGTTTACAAGATGGAGAGATAGCAGATATATATCAACAGTGCAAATAACTAACACAACATGACAGCAGCAAAATAGCGGTCTACATACAGTAAAATTATATTGCGTCTGCTCAGAAGAAGCTGCATCGAATGGTTAAGAATGGTCTTGTTTACTTCTTTATACGACTAGGTTCAGTTAGAAATATGCCCTACGTACGCAATCGTCGAGCGTAACATGCTAACTACAATAATCTAGCCATAAAACATTGGCCATTTACAGTGCGGTAGCTGCATTCTTCCCCCAAATAGACATGTAAAAGGCCTTCTTTGTAGTACCTCAAAAGATAATTCTATCCGCCTTGCAGTCTTACGAAATTGGCAACCCATTACTAAGCTGGTTCGAATCCAACTTGGAAGGCCGGCCACTGAATTAAAATTAGTTAACAATTGTCGCATTCAAAAGAACTCACTAGCGGTGTGGCCAGAGCAAGTGTGCTTTGACTGTCTCACTTCCTTATCTATATACTCATTATGTGCGATTTTATAAGACACGGACAAACATACTTGGTTTGCGGATGATATTAATTTTGTTTCCGTATTTCCATCACATCATCACAAACTGGGTTCCAATGACAAACGTGAAGATTAATTTGCACTGACTTTGTGATGTAAGAATTGTTTCTTAACATTCTCTGCTAAAATTCGCAGTTGCTTTGGTATGGATGCCATATTGTCAGGCTCATGCATTACTGCATATAGAAACATAACGTTTTCCGGTCAAAAACATGGGGTTTTTCATGGGATACTCTATCTCCCTTAACTTGTCCTGGACGGTCTCGTACCAGATAGCAAAATAAAAGCATCTAAAGCCTTTATCACTAAATCCTTTATCCTTTTTGCAGCACAAATTTTGGAGCTCATTGTTAGACCTAGGTTAGATTAATAACTATCGTCCGCAATCAACTGGGTAAGATAGCTCGGACGAACCACCTTTTAATATACAACGATCATTCTCCAAATTACTCATTTGACGTTTCA
>CALYDF020001854.1:0-25715 GCA_944474145.2 Dicrocoelium dendriticum
TTCTGATTTCGCCATGTATAATCAGCAAATATCTCGCCTACGACGGAGTATATCCTCGCAGGTGATATATATTTTGCATCCATTTTTTTAATGAAACACAAGACTCATAAACAGGCTGGTATTAAGCGAATCACGTCTTCTGGTAAGATCCGTCTGCAGCGATTATTTAGTGATCTGCAAATGGATATACGATGTCTCAGCTTGGGTGGACAAAGTGCACCAGCTCAACAGCACGTCCGACATGGACCTAGGAATGCGCCGCGAGCTGTGGATGCAACGCCTTCCTGGAAGCACTCAGGCTATCCTTGCAGTAGCAAGTGACTTGCCAACCATAGCAGTTGCAGATCTGGCAGACCGCATCATCGAACGGCATCACCCAGGAACAGAAACCAAAGCACATAAGCAGATTCGTGTTAGCGCAACCACACCGACACCCGCGACTAGCCAGACATCAGCAATAGACGCATTTTGGTCGCAGATAGCGTCGCTTCAGCGCCAGATCGAGCAGCTCATGTTAAAGCGTAAGCACCGCATCCGCGCTGGATTATTGCTCCGTCGCACGAAACCTGATGCCCCAGTCACGTTTCCTGATAAAGCCGTAAGTGCATACAGCGGTGTAGCTACTCCGCTATATATGATCCACCACGCTGGGTGTAATGGCCACGAACGTCTATAAAGCCCAAAGTCGTCTCATCTAGGGATTATGACTCCTAGACCCATTGGTAGTCGATATCGTGGCGGAGCTCATCGTCCTTCCCATATTCCAGGTGAACCAGCCGCTTCTTTATCGACAAGTCTAAGTGCTGCCAATAGCATGCCAATAGCCGCCTATAGTCATCGGTCGCCTACCCTGGACCTAGGTCTTTGGTGCACATTCCTCTGGGTCTTCACCGTCACTGCAGTCCCCATTGCCATCATCGGCATAGACTTTCTCAGACATTTCGACCACTTGGTCTTTGCAGTGCGCCAGATGATTGTCGACACTTCAGCGAACTCACTGTACTTGGCAGCACCGCCGATATCGCATTTATAACACCGGCCTACGCCTTTCCCCATACCCGGCCAGAATACGCCAACCACTTTTCTCAGTATTACAAGCTTGTTCAGCCAATGAAGGCAGATTTGCCCGTGGCATTTCAAGTCCCGCACTACATACGAACGAATGATCCCCCGTCTCAAGGCACCAAAGCCGACTGTCGTCCGAGAAAATAAATGTAGCTAGTGCGCAGTTCTAGCTTTTGCTTTAACTTGTATAATCCACCACCCCGAAAGCGCTAAGTCACGGCCGCTGCAACAAGCAATATGGTGACTATCGCATTTGCGGTGCTTACCGCGCACTTAATCGGCTACCCATCCCACATATGTCCCCCATCTCATACATGCAAGACCTTACCGCATGGCTCACAGGTAAGGCTATCTTCAGGAAGATCAATCTGTTACGCGTCTTCCACCAGATGCTTGTAGAAGAAAATGACATTCCTTAAACAACCGTTATCCCTGCTTTCTGTCATTTTGAGACTTTAAGAATGCCATTTGGATTGCGCAACGCCGCACAAACCTTACAACGCTTCATTCACGATGTCACTAGTGGCCTGGACTACGCTTGTTCCTACATCGATGATATTTTAGTAGCCAGTTCATCGGAACAAAAGCACCTCGACCACCGCCTAACTCTCATTCAGCGCTTGACCCAACGCGGTGTCACAGTCAACTTGACTAAGTGCGAACTCGGCTAACCAACGGTAGCACTCCTAGGCTACCTCGTTTCATCGTCTAGTATTAAACTCCTTCCTGATAAGTGTATGGCAACCAAGGAATTTCCAGCTCCAACTTCCTTCAAGCGCCTCCAAGGGATTTGTGGTTTGGTCAAATAATATCGACGATTCATACCGCGCTGAGCTCAGCCCATGTAATCTCTGACTGACCTATACAGAAGGAATGAATATAAGTTTGCTTGCCCTGACACTTTGCATACCCCCTACGCAGAGCTCAAAATGCCATCTCCAACATAGCCCTCCTCGCTGTTTCCGAATCTACTGCACGCTGTCTATTACGACTGCTGCTTCAGACGATGCGGTAGAAGACATTTTCAACGACGCGTTGGTTGGCAACGGCGACTCCTTGGGTTTTTCTAAAAGCGCCAGCAGATAGCGGAACCCTTTTACATCAAGTTTGGCAGCGAATTGCTCGCCATTTACCTAGCCATTCGACTATTACGGGCACCCACTCGAAGGCCGCAATTTCACAGTCTACACTGAACACAAGCCTCTCGTCTTTACCGTTAACACTGCTTGCGATAAGTATTCACCACGGGAAACAAGACACCTAAATTTGTCTGGCGGTTCACTGCTGACAAAAGTCAAGTCTCATTTGTTAAAATATCTCGTTGCCGACGCTCTCTCAGGCGTCAACCTCACTCTCCAGTCGTAGCCCGCCGTTGCGTTTGTCGCCATGGCATCGACTGAGGCTTAAATGAAGACATACAACGCACGCTGCAATCCATTTGCTTTATGTACAACCAGTTCTTCTCCAAATCTTAGAAGAAAGCATTCTCTATGCCACTTCCACAGGTTGTCCTGGAACTTTCGTGCCGTCACCGTCAGACGCACAGTATATGACGCGCAGCACTCCCTAACTCAGCTCGTTATCCGTGCCTCTTTGAAGCTGGTCACTGAAGGTTTCGTTTGGCCACGGCTAAACAAACATTTTCGTACCTGGGTTCGCGCCCGCATTCAATGCCAGCGCCATAAAATGCATCATAACACCCGTCATCTTATTGTTCAATTCCTACCCCAGAATCTCGATTCTTGCCTATACACTTAGACCTGTTATTACCTATGCATACTCTACGCGAATTCGCCTACATTCTTACACTTGTCGACCGCTTCATCAGACGGCCAGGTGCCAATTCCGTAGCAGACTGCACAGCCGAGACTGTTATCTGGGCCTTCTTAGTGTTTCTTGCACTACGGATGCTCATTCACTATTACGACTGATCCAGGAACGCCCTACGCATTTGTACAATTCGATACGTTCTGCGACTTTTAAGGATACCGTCGCATTCATATAACCGCGTAGCACCTATCAGCCAACGGATTAGTTGAACTTTTCCAAATACAACTAAATGCCTGCCACTGCATCTTTTTCGAACATAGCTGGAACAAAAGCTATTCGCTCGTACTCTTAGACTTAGTAGCAGCATCAAAGCTGACTTGCAATGTGCACAAGCAGAGCTGGTTTACGGCACAACGCTAAAGTTGACAAGAGAAATCTTTACGAACCCTACATCGTCAGGTAGACCTCCGCCTAACTATGCGTCCCCCTAGCTCAAAGCATGCATTCCTTACGTCCGACTCGGTCCCTTGAGCAGACTAGAGTTGCGCAAATGCACAGGGGCCGCTCAACCTGCACCTACGTCTTCCTCTGTACCGGTGCAGTGCGGTGCTCTTTCCAGCCTTCTACACTGGCGCCTACAGAGTCCCGCAACGGAATCCGAACATTTCACTTTAGACCAGAATGGTTACCGAACAACGGTGTCCATCGACCGCCTTAAAGTAGCTTTCTGTGACAAACCACTAACAACCTAACCTGATGTTCGATACATGCACCCGCAACCGCGATGACTTTTCCAGCAATTGATATCCCGAGACCCTACGTTCCCCTTGAACCTCATCCTACACCGCCCCAAAGCCACACAATGGACCGACTCGGTAAACAGTTCCAACGGCTCTAATATTTTACAGATTTTGTACACTTTTGCTACTTTCATAAAACGCCTTTTTAGTCTATAGTGGTAGTCGTGCATCCCATACGCAAAAGTTTTGCAAACTCGACTAAAATAATAGAACCATTTGAATACTTAAAACGTATTCGCATTTCTCTTGCATACCATACAAGCACTCTGATGTCAAGTCACTTCCCCTGACCCATTGAGTTTTACCTCTCAGAAACTCAACCGCCAGAACTGCCAAGGCAACCCTCAAGTGACGCGCCAACCTGCACAAGGCTACCACGGAGTGCGGCGTCAACGGAACCGAAGTCCCCTTCCTGACCCAAGGAACAGTTAGTCACCCTTGGCAGCAGAGGGCCTGGCTAGGCTCTGCCGACGAGGACGCCGGATTTCTAGGTATGACGAGGACGACTGGATTTACTCGTGAAACGAGGACCGTAGACTGGAGTGCGTTGAAGAAGTGCCACCTGCCAAGCGCATCGTCGGGTCTGCAAGGGACGGAATGTACTGTCGGCCTTTAAGTTGGATTAGCAAGTCCGTTTTGCGCTCTGACGTGCCCAACCCGAAGGCCCACCGATGATGCACTCGGGTCCACAAATCAGCATAAATAATAACTAACAAAAGCCTAGACAAACCGAATTCTGCTACACACCTCATCTGCAGCTCTTGTTCAAGCCCGTGCAATTATTCGAACCTATCCTCATTATCCATTTCCCGTACTAACAGCCGCTTCGAAGGCTTCAATCCTTCTGCCTTCTACGGGGTGGTCCGTTTAGTACACCAGAATACACGCTCTTTCACTATTTTGCAACATTGGATTTTACGGATGTAGTAACCTTTCAATCGTCCACTTGATTTTACTGACGGCACTGCCGTGGACACAAATCATTTTGGTGATTACCTTGCTGTACCGTCTTTCGCTCTATTTCATTCGCTTCCTATTATTGTAACCTGCACAATATACGCTGGTTTCTGTCACCACCAACTTCTACAGCGTTCTGCATTTGACACGGCTCTTTCCTGTCACTAATTACCTACTATTATCCCAGGCGCCACTCAACAATCAGCAAGCAGCATTCATGAAACTTTAGCTATCTGAGTGGTTTGTTTTTCACATTCAACCCTCCTAAACAGTACTATACCATAGCGTTTTGACGGATTTCTCAAAACAATTCAACTAACAGTTCGATAAATTTTGTTATTACTGAATTCACCACACTGACCCAGGTTCTGGTCGAATGCAAAGAAGAAACACACATTTTACGTGCGTTATACTAAGGCCACTGAGATTTTAATTCATTTGTCCAATAACTATTGAAATATGTTGGTTGAACACCAATTGTTTTCGCAAAACGGCATGCAATGTAGCCAATCATACCAGCAGCCTAGAAATAGATATTTCGGCTTATGGATCTATCGGTTTTCAGTTTGTTTTGACGTTAATAAAAACTATATAAACACACATCTGTTTGGTGCCCTGTTAAGAATTAATAATCCAGGAGACTGATTGCGTTTCCAATGGCCATGCATGCCATCTTACTGGTTCGTTGATATACTGCTGTATAATTTGCACAATTCATTATGGACGTTTGGTCTCAAAAATTCACAAGTTATGCACATAGACCAGACGAATGTCTGTCATAGAAATAAGTAGATAACATTCAGAGTGTGTCTTGAATGCTTAGAATTTCAATACGTGCTTTCTTTACTGGTTCAGCACTTTCGGAAATACATGAGTTATTCTGTGCCAAATTGATGCTTTGCAGCAAAACATATGTAGATGTATATCGCATGAGTTCATGTGTCAACTATAAAGCCTATGCAACTGCCAGGATCACAAGAGGAAAATGCCTAAATTAAGCACCTAATGGTTTTGTAAATATATAGCCTTCCAAGGTCTTGTTACTCAAGCTCCTTAGTTATATGGCTAATAACATTTGTTTGAAGCTACGCTTCGCACGTGTTTACTGCACATACTCGTGTTTCATTAATAGTATGGTGCTAGCTTGCAAGTGGCACTAGAGTTTATCTTAGTCTTCTGCTGACCAACGTCATGTGATATATTCTATGGCTTGCAACGTGTGTGTTGCACGATTAACCATAGTGTTATGTACAGCATTCTAGCTAGTTGGACCAGTGTATGCGAGTCAAGTTGGAAGTTGTAATATGCGTGCTGGATCTGATGCGCACGCGCAAATACAACGGTGATACTTAGGTGGGCAATGAAGCGTACCAGTTCGCAATTTAGCAGATAAAGCGCTACTGTTCACCCGGACAGATAGCTAAATGACTGTCAATAAGTGATAGTACAATCCGTCGAATTCAGGTAAAGCACCTTATTCAAAGTGCTGCATTGGCCACGCAATTATATGGAATAGAACAACGGACGTATGTTCTGTCATCAAATGTTTCGTGCATGTAGGCAAACTGCACATGTTGCCAACTGCAACACCGATGTTTCAATATGCGACTCGGAAGCACTTGGTATTAGCTGTATGTACATCACGACAACCTGCGTGCTTATATAACTTTCAAATTCACTCACGGAATAAATAGAAGAGTAAACCGTTATTTTCCTCATCGTCATATTACAGCTGTCTTTTTCGACCTTCTTTTTAACAGGCTGTGCTCGTTTTGTTGTTGCAAGCGGACATCGACGCTCAGCATCTAGGACATTATTGCTCAAATATTGCGGCATCTTACGAAACTGGTTACGGAAAACATTGCGCACAATCGCCCAAATCGAGCCCTTGCGTTGCATTTCTGCAAGACATTATACCTAAGTTGGAAGGCTGCAAGAATTTGACAGGATAACTGAAACACTGTGCATAGTCCTGGACCGGTTGCGTCAATGTATTAACAGACATGGCACAATAAATTGGTTCTGACAATATTCGTCTGTTTAAACTTTATGTTTACTGACTGGCTTCCTGTTTGCATTCACCCAAATCCAAAACCTTGCCAAAATTTAATGCTTGTCGAAACGCGCAAAATATGCGCGGAATGCACTGAAACCAACTGGTTCAAAAATGATGTGCAATACGTAGTGCCTCGAAGTTCCTGTTAGCGCGAATCTACTGGTTTGCAACCTAGCTAACAGCATGCGTGCATACACACACCTGACACTTGTTAAAATATTATTCCACTTTATTTGTTATGTCGCCTACTCAAATAATGCATATAATTGCTAATATCCACTTTTTACAAACTACACCCATGCAGTACAGAGATAACTAAACGGATTCATTTGGATTGTGCGCACGTTGCTATATCCGACAGTGTGGCTTCCGCTGTGCGAACTATGACAAAAGTGAAACGATTTATATTTTAATACCACATAAGGAGATGTGGGTTAACTTCCAGTGCATAATGGATAGCTATACGTCGCGTTACCCACAGCGAGCCATTGCCTCGTTTTGTTAGAAGCACGCGCTGCGAACACCACACTAGACCGGCAGTCGCATGTTAAATGTCAGTGAACAAACAAACGTATCACCACTGTACAGCCGACTTGAAAAGCTAATTTAACCTACCAAGTTACGGTCATTTACGTCGCGCTTTGTCCGCAGTATTTGTTTAACGCCACATCGCCAACGCGTAGTGTTTACTACTTCTGAGACGTACGTATAGTGCGCGCGACATGAGGTTCAAGCTCAAATTGAAAAGCTTGCTGTTAAATAGCTCACAGATCATAAGATTAAGTAGGGCGAAATATATATGTAGTGCAGCCGAGCGGAACTCAAAGTGTGAGTATAGCGCTGACAGAATCGTGAAGGGTTTCAAAGTGCCATTCTCAGGATAAGGATATGGATGTCATATAATTAAGCAAACAGTGTAGTTGTGGGGAGCTGCCAAAGTGCTTTTGAACCTAAAAACCAGATGAAACGAACAATACGATCCTTAGATCGACTATAGGCATCACGTTTATTGCAAACCCAAAACCAATCGTCTAATAAGCTTTTGCAGTTTATAACATACATTGAGGTGGGAGTTATCTATAATACGCAATGGAATGCTTATCATTCCCACCTCTACTTATATGTATATTACCGAGGAGTTGATGTACTTTTGAACAATAGGACGGTACCTTTATGAGTCGAAACCTCTATGTCGCGCACTGTCAAGCAGCAGGAATACTATTATATATTTTGCATGTAAAACTCGCGAAGCTGACTGGTTTATACAGGCTAACGTAAATATGCGCGTATAAAATGCACCATATACTCTAGGCTAGTCA
Organism: Dicrocoelium dendriticum; assembly: GCA_944474145.2. Taxonomy (NCBI): domain Eukaryota; kingdom Metazoa; phylum Platyhelminthes; class Trematoda; order Plagiorchiida; family Dicrocoeliidae; genus Dicrocoelium; species Dicrocoelium dendriticum. The sequence continues at coordinate 7,968 of CALYDF020001854.1, forward strand.
GGCATTCTTGAAACGTTGGAAGCATGAGACATTCCCGATAGACTGGAGCCGTTCCGTCATTATCTCAACGTTCAAGTGGGCTCCCGTTCGGAATGCAGCAAGCACAGAGGGATCAGGCTGAGCTTAATTGCCTCTAAATTGCTCGCGTCTGCCTTTTTCCACAGACTGCCTGGCACTCGTGAATGCCAGATTCGTGGTGAGCAAGCCGGGTTTCATCGAGGTCCGGGCTGCATCGACCACATCTTCACTTGGCGTCCAGTTTTGAAGCACCAACATGTTTAGCAGCAACCCACCATTGTCGTGTCTCTTGACATCATAGATGCCTTAGACTCAGTCGATCGATGTAAGCTTTGCCAAGAAAAGGAGTGCTTGATGAATACGTACGCATTAGCCAAGCGTATTACGCGCAGAGTTCGGGCAGATTGAGGGTTAATGGCAAACTGCCGCCACTCTTCATTATAACCAGCCGGTGTGAGACAAGGCTGCCCGCTGTTACCTTTCCTATTTAAATTTACAGTTGACGAGGTAATGTGAACAGCATTCGCTAGATGCGGTCTAATATTGATGGAGCTAATTCCTGCTGAGCGAATTCTTGACGTAATTATGCGGACGATGTTTCCCTGATCTGTGACAGCTCCCAAATATGCCAAACAACACGGGACCGATTAGCAATGGCTGTCTGTCGTATTGGAATATGGTTTGCTCGAAATGTAAACTCTTTCTCCCAAATTAGCGGGGATTCAACCCCGAGCTAAAGCCTTGTGCTGTTAAGCTAAATGTCGTTCAAAGGTGCAAATACCTGGGCGGCTATATTAACGCCCGTGGGATCGAAGATGTGGTTACAATCCTACAACAAAATTTTAAGGTGCATTTGCTACTCTGTGCCGCCTGTACTGCAGAGGCGCCATTTATCTTACCTTGTATGGCAGAGTTTATGACGCAGCCGTCCGTTCAACGCTCCTATTTGTTTGTGAAACCTGGCCATCACGTCGACAGACATAAAAAGGCTCGTCATATTCGATCATCGCTGCCTTCGCAGGTTAGCTCACGCGTCCAGGATCACCGCGTGAGCAGTGAGCAAGTTCGGCGTCTCGTATTTGGTGCAGGAAGAGCTTGTGATCTGTGCAGCACCATTATATTAAGCACCAGGCTCTAATGGCTGGACCACGTTTGTGCCTGCCAACACACGGACTCTTGCAAGGTGAATTATTTTCGCGCCGCGAGTGCGGATAGAAGATAGAGAAGAGTAGGCTAAGCGATAACTTCGAAATGTGAGTCGGTTTGTGTATCCCGACTGCCTAGCTTGGTGCCTAAGTACGATGAACACATTTGATGGTACACATAATCTGATGAGGCGAAGAGCCGGCTCGAATGGCATTTGGGTTGAGGATCTTGGTCCATCTCCAACATTTAGGTTCCCCTCCTATCCCGATCTCATGCAAAACACCTATCATAATATGTAACATCATATTTTTGTAGTGTAATTTATTAGTCTCTTATATTTTTGTATTGCGGCACTTTATCTGATTTGTGTTTCTCACCACTAGCTCACGTGAACTAACGATGATGAGTCAGGCATTCTGTGGGTGCTTACTGCACGAGTGCTGGTTCGATGGCTAAATTCACTGGAATGTAGCTCATTTTTCCTCCGATGTACAGCTATTGCAAGGCTGGCAAACAGCGCTGTCAAACACAACTGGTAGGCTAACTAACCGGTATAAGTTCCTTATGGAAGGACGAAGTGGCAAACCCGGTGCTAACTTTCGTCCGCGCAAAGGCCTCATGCGGTCACAGATTAGGGGTGCTCTTATCCAATTAGGTGATTACGATGTTTCCTAATACAAATAGAACGAACAAAATGGTTTGCTACCAATATGGCTCTCCATGTGTTCTTGAAGATTCCTTCAGCTGGTTGTACATTCGCTAAACAATCCCGTTGGCGACCGTATGATTCTTCGTCGTCTGGACAAGGCGGCAATTTAACTGCTGAATTAAAGTAGCAAAAGTGAATCAGAAACGTAAATCTTGGTAGGTCCTCACAACTGTGGAACAGTCATACTGTGCTACATGTCATTCTAAAACGGTCTTTGCTATCATGCCTGAAAAGCCGTTTGGAATGTAAAAGTTCCCCTCTACCTATTGAATCCTACGTTTCAAACCAGTTATACTACGCATCTATTCAAAGGTTGCTGAGAACGTACACGTTTGACATGCACGCAGTGTAAATTTGCATCCGGCGTTGAAAACATGCGCAATGTGCACCGCATGAGCTGATGACATTGAACACGTTGATATGGAAGCCCTTCAGTGGCGCAAGTATGGACATCACCATTAACATTAAAACAAATCGTCAACAACGGTACATCAGCCAGTTGAACTGATGCTTCGCTGTCATACGACCATAACCATCTATGAGGCGAGGGAAAATAAATGGGTGAATAGGGGAAGTTAACAGAAAAGCTTTAGACCCTAAGCAGGCCTTCACTTTCAATGAGCCCACACCTGGTTAACAAAATACCACCAACTACAGCTAGCATTGTGCAATGTTAATGCGGCAATGGCGAGAGTGCTTTCTTGCGGCTTTCAAGACCGCACGGCATAATCAACCAGTACCCCGCAGATAACCCAGCACCAGGCTCACGTTTAACATACAGACAAAGAGACGGGAGCAGGCGCGCAACTGATGCGGAGTGCACACCAAGTCCGGTAATCTCTCGAGCCAAGCACAGAGTGTGTCAAGTGGACTCGAGTCTGGAGAGACGGAACCAAGTTTGCTCGGCAGTGACTTCACTTCTTGCTGCCAAGTCAAACTTTCCACCTGGAGACTCGCGCCAGCCTACGTCTATTAGAATAAACAATGACGCTTTTTGTAAACATTGACCGGGAGTAGATAGTACGTGGCCAAGCCAAAGCAACTCATGCAGGAATATCGGTTATGTAAGGAACTAGCTTGGTTAACACTGCCTAGTACTCACCTGTGCACTTCATCATTGCGGACACCTTGGGCCCCGAACACCAGCACTGTTTCACAAACAGTGATGATCAAAGTCTTGAAGTCACCTCGAATCTTCAGATCGAAGGGGTCAAGTCGCACTAGTATAGGCCTGGACAACACTTAGTGTGGCCTTGTAAGCAGGGTCTTGTAGAAATAGGGGATTACCTTCCTTTCGCCGGAAATCTCCAGATGCTAAAATGCAACTCTGGCTATTGCGGTGCGTGAACTGACCTCAGTAGCTATGCACCTATCTAGTTTATGCGGCTGCCAAGTAAAGTGATTGATCACTTGCCTCCAGTTCCTCGCCATCTTGGATCCAGTGACCAACAACATGTGGCCTAATGGACCGGCAGCAACACTTTGCACGTTGAAGATGCGAAGCGCAAACCAAATACTTGAATCACCCTACGCAAGTAATTCAGGGATTATTACTCCGAATGAAAATCGTTACACAGCAAACCGATATCGCCCGTATAATCAAGGCAACTAGCATGTCACAGTGCATCACATTAATGCACGCGTCTTGAGAATCCTCGATGGAAAACTCTGTGACACCGTCCATGACGAAATGTAACAAAATTGGGGCAACTGAACAGCCCTGATGCAGGCCACTTGTTGTCGAATAACTATCCGAAATGACACCGTAGACCATAATGAGTCCTGTATGGTTAGAGTAAATGGCATATAAAAGGTTTGCGTCTATCCTGGCAACACAGTTCTGAACTACCGTTTCCAAAAGAATGAATCCATGGACTGAATCGGGCGCACTTTTGGAATCGAGGAACACAGCTATTGTCGGCCTGCACTGTGTACGGCCCTCCTCATGTACCTGCATTAAAATGAACATGCGGTATATACAGTTTAGTCTTTGGCGATAACCAGCTTGCTATTCTCTATGCGGAATTCCCGTTCCGCAGTGTGACGACGAACAAGAGTTTTGTTCAGTTATTTTGTCACAACTGACGTTCGGCTAAAACTCCTGTTGTTAGCACAAGCAGTGCGGCTGCATTTCATGTATGCTAACACTAGGACCGATTCACTGCAATTAGTTGGGACGACTTTCGCATTCCATACATCATCGAACAGCTAGGTCTACACTTTGCAGAGTACCGTTTCTCTGTGCATAAGTAGTACAGTTATCGGGGAATGAGAACCAGTTGCAATCCAACGATTGAAGGCTGTGATCGCTTTTCAGAACTTAGACTCCGATGGAGCCCCTAATCAACCCGTCCATGGCTCACCCAGCGCCACTACAGTCGGAAATGGTCCGAAACTAGAAGCTAAACTGAACTAATCATGAAAGTGTTCCCCCCAACGAGCCAAGCGGTATTCCTATACTCCAAATTAAAGTGTGCTTAGTACTTTACGCACTGCGGAATGCATGAGACCAAGTAGGTAATATGTCTAACAACGGCTGTCAAAATTCGTGTAGTACGACTGCTTCCGGTGTGCCAGTGATGTGTCTTAAATAATGCTTTTGTCAGAGGATGTCAGTTGAACGGGTCGTAGGTTTAGCGGGTAAGACCGGCGTATTACACATACTTTAGGGTCATGTGTTGTTTTGGTAGGGACAGGGTAGACGGAAACAAGTCGAGTTAAGTCGAAATAGGCTTTCGACACCCAAATTGGTGCAGTATCAGCATTTCAACTATCAGTGTCGATGCACTAAATGAGGGCGATCAGTTAAATTTACATAAACACTGATTGGATAATTAAATAGTTATAGGTAGCTAGGTCATTCAAGAAACCTCGTGTGCAAAGAATTTGCTATTTCAAAAAGATCGACAAGTGTGCGTTACAAATAAACAAGGTTGTGTTACGATACAAAGAAGTGGGAGAGAGCAACGACCTATAGTTGGAGCTAGTGTGAGAGACAGATAACTTTCGTGTGAGAGCTTAATGTAGCGGTTGCTAGCGGTCACATAGGACTTTGCAATAAAGGTTCACGCAAGTGTTAATATGTTTACTACAAAGGAAAGCATCTACGGAATCTCTCAGCAAGCCACCACTTTTGGAAACACGTTTAATTGATAGTGCATGTAAGACATAGCCCTTCTGAAATAGTCGAGGGACGATTACTGGAAAACAATACAATCATTAAAGTAGTACACATTCAGATACAAATCACAAACTTAAGCTTTGCGTTAAGAGGCACTTCTTAATTTTGGACTTTTACAAAGGTTAACTGCTGACTTAGTGGAACTTCTCCAAAACTTGCATGGACCAAGAGAGGTTTTTTAAAATATAGACACCAATACACTTGATGTTGGATGAAATAGAAATGATTTTGTCCTCCAATGTTATTAGGGACGAGGTATTTAAAATAACTCGCAATTTATCAGAGCGGAGAAATGGAAATGTTACATCAGCGCATTGCAGTGCATTAAAGTGTGGGTACCAGGTTAAGGATCACGCACAAGTTCTTCTCAACCCCATTGAAGCGTAGACGTCACAGTGGTTAGAAATCTGCACCCCAAGATAACCTCGTCAGTATATGTACCTCCAAAGAAGGTTGACGGTATGCGGACACCTTCGAGAACTAGTGAGCATAAAAGTGGTGAGTGGATCACACGCTGCAAAACACCGCAGTTAGCGCGGAGCATATAGGATCTTTTTCCTTTAACTGGATAAGGTGCTTAAGAGCAATGAAAAAATTACGCGTCCATTTAAAGTATTAGTGTGATTTCCTTACAAATAATGCAGGTTGAGCAGAACTGACCGATCAAGACACCCAAACACATTTGAATTGTCAAGGAAAAGAAGTCTTACGGACCTGCACTTCTTATCCAGCGCAGAGGATATTGAAGGAACAATCTACGAGACTGCATTGATTGTGGGGGGCTGGGGTCTAAATAAAACCTTGTAGATAACATCAGCACGTTTGGCTGCGGACATCTGTGAAGCTAGTAGTCTTTCAAGCACTTTTAAGAGCGCGGAAGTATAAGCAGTCTTAGAGGAACGCTATGCACTTCGATGGTGCAAAGCAAAGTTCGAAGCGGCTGACAACCAGTTCCAATCTCTCCAGGGCCACTCGGCACGGTTGTGAGCTGTCACAGATTAGGGCAATATCATCAGCATACTCTAAGTCAAGAAGTCGTTTTCCTGGGAGCAGTTCCACATCTTCTGAGTCGTGTCCTACGAACGAGGTTTCCATAGCTTCATAAATGGCGAAGTTGAAGAGGAAAGGTGACAGCGGGCATCCCCGTCTCACACCGCTGGAGATATTAAAGGGCAACGACAGCTTTCCCTAAACCCTCACACTGCCCGAGCTACGCGCATATAATGCTCGGATAATGGTCACATATTGCTCAGGTACACCATTACTGAGTAGAGAGTCCCAAACTGCACGCCTAACCACCGAAACAAATGCACCTTTGATATCGAGGTACACGATAACGGCGGGTCGCCAATATATGTGACGGTGCTTCAACAACAGACGGAAAGTGAAGGGGTGGTCAAGGTAGCCACGACCACGACGGAATCCGGCTTGCTCCTCAAGGAATAAGGAGCCACCCTCATTCCAACTCCCAACCCGGAGGACCAGGAGGCTGAATTTGTCTGGCCTCTAACCATTGACAAATCTGGTATGAAAGGCATTGATGGTGCAAAGACGCACCACCCAGCATATCTTAATGGATCACTGCTGCACACAAACCATCGCACCACGGTAAGGTCCAGCTTCATTGTGATGGAGTATGTGGGACGTTGGGGTCTAAATAAATCTTGTAGATAACATCGGCAAAATTGGCTGCGGACATCCGTGGCACTGGTAACTTTTCAAACAGCTTTAAGAGCGCGGTGGTACAAGCAACGGACTGATAGTTGTGAGGGGATACTTTTAGGACATGGCGGTATTTTGCCTGCCCTCTAGATCTCGGAGTTTTCACAGGTAGTGAGACATTTATTAAATGTAATTCAGTAGTAGTGTTAGGGAATCGGTGATCTGCTTTAAAACCACAGACAATAAGCCATCAGGGCCACTATCTTTATTTGTATTTAGCTTCCTGTTTTCTCTCTTGACGTCAACTTTATCAAATAAGACGGCTGGGTGTGAGCTACTGAAGGAGGATAATGGAAAAGCGCTGGACGGAGAGGAATTGAACTCAGAATTAAGTTTGCCATCATCTATGATTCCAGTACCTCCAACCGCACTTTTATCTAAGATTTGTTTCAACCACCTCCAGAACTACCGGAAGTAACGGTTTCCAAGTACCTTTGCAATCTATGCATTGCTTAGGTTTGCCAATTCTGCTTTAATTGCTTGACTTCCGTTTTCGACTCAAGTGATCATTTTGTGCTTGTAAGCAGGTGCGTTTCTCTTCAAAGTTTTTCAGCGGTGGTGAAGAGCAGCTAGCTGCTTGCAGGTAGATCGTCGCGATAGAGCAGCACAGGTAAAAGCAGAAATTTAGGTAAGCCGTGTAAAGTCTGTTGAAGGATGCATTTCTTGAAGTCGTCTGATATTTTCCACGAAAAGATTGTCGTATAGGTTATTTGATCATTTGTGTGAAGCGATCAGAAGGGGAGACCCATGTTACCTCGATCAAATCCCATTCCGTGCAGGTTTGATGCAACTGGCTGGGAAGCGGTATTTCTCTAGAGAACGTCGCTGTTGCAGTAGGAGCAGCAGAGTCCTGCCATACTCATCAGAGCGCTGTCAGGTGGCCGTTTGAACCACTGTTCTCCGGCAGACTGTTACAAGCATTACCTACACGATTTGAGATGGCAGCATCTGGACGGAGGTAAAGTATTCGTCTTTTGAAAACATTATCTTGTGGTCTCGTGCCGAGCTTTCCACGTTGTGCCGAAAGAGCTTATGTATCTCACTCCCACTCTCACTCTTAGAATCCCTCTGATGTAGATAAGATCTCCACGGCGTCGAAGATAATGCATTGGAAATATGTTCGGCTTTCGAATTTGAAGAGGGTAAGCCAGAGCTTGAAGCTCCATGACGGATTACGAGCCACGTCACTGAACGCGCTCTAGCAATTCGCATTCAGATTTTATGAGAGGAGAGGTAATTAGAAACACCTACTCGAAAAGCGGGGGATTTTGGTGTGAACAGAGTGCTGAACATTGCAGGAGTGATACGGGAGAACGCGCAACTTAGAGCAACTAGCATCCTGTTTGCGGTCGCGACCTTTCTCAGGGGGTCTTGGAAAGTTCTTTGGTCATATGCACAATAGCGCAATGATCCTTCGTGTGTATGATAGCCTCGAGAAGACGCGCGCCAATGTGGTAAACACCGAATGAATCCGGGTTAATCATCGGAAGAACAGCACATTTGTCGTAGTTAACGGCGATTTGCCACTTAACGGACCAATTCTACAGCTGGTCCAGGGCCACCTGGATCCTCACTGCGTTCTCAAGGTTAGCTACTGCTAACCCAAACTTGAGGTCGTCAGCAGACTAAGCCGTCGGCCTGAGGAGCTGCAGGTTGGTCGTTAATGTAGAGGTTGAGGAGTTTCGGTCCAAGGACAGAGCCTTGTGGGACTGCGCTAGTCAAAGACGCGGAGACAGACAGCGTTTGGTCTATCCGCACTTGAAGATTCCGAACGCTCAAGAAGCCCGCAACCCATGCAAGGAAGCTTCTAATGACGCCCATTTCTTGGGGCTTGAGCAAAAGTCGTTTGTGTAAGACTGTATCAAAGGACTTGCGGAAGTCAGTGCAGATAAGAACTGGGTGTTTCCGGTTATCCACTGCTTTGACCCATGCATCGCTGGCAACTAGAAGGTTAAATATGCAGAGGGTGTTTTCCGAAATCTCTGCTATGTGAGGAAGATGGCGCACGTGCTTTCGCCATGGGTGTGAAGGGCGCACTTTATTATACGTTCCAGGGACAAGGATAATGCGTCGGCAAATGGTCAGTGGGTAGTGACATCCATGAGGCCTTTAGCGAAAAGCCTGACCCTGGTTATAGGAACAACATTTTCGATTTCCGAAGTCAATTTCAAACGTAGTAAGTTCCATGCCTCTTTAAGGTTCAGAGATAGTTGAATGTTCCAGTTTGTGATGCTTGCCACTTCTTGTAGTCTGGATGGGATAACACGCCGGAAGTTGCGACTGTGTGTCACCTGATTATGAATAACAAGACGGACTGCACAAAAGAAGGAGATTGTAGAATGGTCACACTGGCCGAGTGCTTGGAGAATATGTAGACCAGGGAATCAGAGAGCACTGGTATGAGTACAAGATCCTGAATTATCGTTTCGCCAATGCGGCATAGTTGCTTTTACTGAATGTGGTAGGGCAAATCTTGAACATACAATGGTTCGAGTTGCTTAGCAGTGGAGGATTTGAGTGTAAAACAAACGAATTTTGTTTGCATAATCAATATGAAACTGTGCTTCCTGTCTAATCGAGAAAGTTACTACATTTGCCAAACCAAGTGCTTTGGAGAACTCTGTTTCACATTTAGTAAACTCACAGGCGACAGTGCTAAGAGCGAAATCGAGGTTCGGCATTACTAACAAAGATAGCTGCTCAACTAAATGCTTCCAGTTGCATAATGAGGTATTGCACCTGTATGGAGATTACCCGGTTTGCCTGTGTAAAATTCTAACTAAACTTATTTCATTGTACACCTAGGCAACCGGTGTGGTTTATTGAACTGATTGCTTAGTTCGAATGCTAGACTTGCTTATCGCCATTTTTGCTCGGCGCCCGTTTCGGTTTCAGCTCGCGACTGTCCTGGGGAAGGGGTAATTTCTGTGTTGGCGGGAAATGCTTTCGCTTGCACAGTCCTCGGTGACATCCAGTGTAGTTTGAGTGGCTGCATATTATATTCTTAATTCTGTTGGTGTTACGGTGTGGTAAATAAAAGATAATGGTATATGGGTTTGCTTCCTGAAAACGGTTATGATAAATGAAAGTGATGACTACAGGTGTAGTTGAAGGTCACGGCGTACTCGGAGGCAGGAAAAATGGTAAATACAGATGAAGTGGAAACGGATGTTTTATGGAGCAAATAAGTGTTAATGCAATTAAAGCATGTATGCAAAGGAGATGCTTGCGTGCCGCAACTAGTAAAGGTAACTTACTTCCTTGGATACGGGGAATTCATATCTTTTGTCTGATTATTGTATATGTTGTATTTCGAGAAACCACGTTGAAAGAGTCGGCGCTAGTTTTCCAATGTTCTATAACTGGTAATGCAGAAACGGAGGAATCAATAATTGCATTGCAGGGGAGGTTTTTTGTTGAAAGGCGAGATGTCGTGGAAATGTTGTATGGTCCAATAAGGGAACATTTACGGAAGTATGAGAACGGAGGGGAGATGTTAAAGAAGTATTACAATGTGAAAGACTATTAAAAAGTTTCACTTAATTCATTAAGCAGAAGAAAGTTGCAAATATTTAATTCCTGTACCTGTTATGTTTCATTTATAAGGTATGCATATTTGTTACATTCAAGACATATAATAAGAATTATGCAAGTAGGCAAATGCGAAGTTAATGCGAATACTATATATATATATATATATATTATATATATATATATATATGTTGCGTATCCGGATTTGCCTGTCACTGTGACGTCCATGGGGACAGTCACAGGACGCCTGCGCCTACTAAGGGGACCATGGGTGGCTTGCGGTGCACCACCCATAGTTCCATCCACACACCCCATACCCGGTGTAAACCCGAAGGAATAAGACCGGGTGGCATGCGAATGGGAGCCACGTTTCATCAACGGAGCCGGCCCACACTCCTTCACAGGCAAACACAAGCACGCTGTATTTGGGGAATCAAGCGCACACAAGGCGGTGGCTGGACCGTAGTCCGCTCCACACTGAGTGCATGGAACCGCTCTTTGAGCCTAGCACGGCCACAAGAACCGTGCACCCCGTCCCCTCCAGCAACGACCAACTGTCTCCTGGAGCCAGTATGAACGATGTAGTGGGTAATAGACAGGTAGGCACCTTGTCAACATACACATCAAGCGCAACCATACCAGGGATATCAAACAACAGCCATTCACTTTAAACGACAAGCTGAAATAAAATAAATCCAATAACGCATACAGATACGGTGGCATAACTCTTCGCTAAATTACCATATGAAGTAAGTTGGTCAGCAACAAATCCGTGATAAGTAAGAAATGTCCACAAGTTACTTAAAATGCTACAAACGCAACAAAATTACCGAAGATAAGCGCAATTAGTGTAAGCAACGTGGCCAGTTAATAGAACATTATTCAGGGAGGCAGAACAAACCAAATAAAGCGGAATGAAATTTATCCAGCTTAAAAAGACCTAGTTTAAGTACAAGTTGGTTTAGCCCAACTGCGGTGAAGAAGCATATATGCATATATGTAGCGGAATATGTAAATATAAAACAATATCTGAAATCTGATGGTGAGAGCAATGGTTCTAGTTGAAGTTCAAGTGGGATCGGAACTGTAGCGAAATCCCGCGAATGTTCCACTTTGGAAAACGTAGTTGATCCAACAGGGAAACCGGTGTCTTGATGTGCCAATGGAGAGTCAAATCAACACACACGATTCACATGGTCAACCAAACAATGCCCACGTGCTCTGCACTAGCAGTCCTTGCTGTGCCGGCCACGTGAAGGATGAAAGAAAACAGTAGTGTCACTAAAGGAAAGGAAACAGAGAAGACAAGCTTATGGAATAGCGCAGGAAATATTAAGATGTAAGTTAAAATGAGTGAAAGAAGCGTAGGTCGCGGTAGACGAATAAAAGCTTAAACTGCAGACCGACAGCGTCAAGTCGATGCTCGAACTCTTTCCCGGTCGGTGCCATCACAACGACTGCAGGCAATGCGTTCCAATAAGCTATGGCCCTACGCAATAAACGAAAAGCTGCCCAAACCCGGTCAGACCGGGGTTTGTGCAAGTTTAATGGGTGGCCACGAAGTGTTGGCACTCGAGTTGGGAGAAACAGTCCAGTCACACCAGGACCAACCTGACGCATCAATATACGATATGTGAGGACCAAGTCGCCCCGAAGCCGCCTGTAATACATAGAAAACCTATCCAACTTACGTAGCCTCACTGGGTACGTCAGCTCCTTTAATCCGTGCACCATTATAGTCCCGGACCGCAGGACTAGTTTAACTGCCATCTTAGCACGAACTCGAGCATCCTTAACTTTTCCGAACGCGCAGGACACACCGCAGCTCAAGCCTGCCGAAGCATTGGGCTTTTGTTCAAAACATTTAACTTAAAAGAATCCACTAACACCCTGTATAGAATAAAAACGCGCCCGCTGCTTGAATATGGCTCCATCACCTACTGTAATTCTAGAGTGAGTGATCGTATGGCATTGGAACGTGTTCAAAGATCATTTACTAAGCGTCTTCCAGGCTATTCCACCACCCTATCTTACATGGATCTTTGTGTTTCCTTAAAACTTGACCCACTGTGGCTGCGAAGAATGAAACTTGACCTTTTCATCTTCTTGGATACAATTACCAAAAAATACATTCTTCACGCCCATCGGTACAACGAGCAGAATTATAAAATTATAGCACCCGAAATAACAATCACAATAAAGTAAAAGTGAAAAGATCACGAACGAAACTGTCTGACAACTTTTTCCTAAATCGATACTCCATATTGTGGAACAGGCTTCCATCTGAGATACGTGCAATCCAGTCAGGGATGAAGTTCCGACACGTTATACATTCCTTTCTAAACGTCGAAACAGCCATCGGTATATTGCAACCTACCTTGACAAGTGAATCCCCGTACGAAATAGGAGCAAGATGGATATAGTAGCAACATCAGGGGATCTTTTCATTCTCCTGCTGCCCGAGCTTACTGCCCTCCCCAAATTTATCAGTAGCAATAACGTGTTTTCTAAAGGCAAAAATCTCCTGATTAACAATGAAGTTCACACCCACCAAGACGGAAATGTGCCCTAGAGTTCCTCTCGAGCAAATTATTTCGCATTTGTTCTGCAACGCTAATTATTTTCTACTTATCTTTTCCCGTTCACCCCTTCCTTAGGTACGAGCTGCTGTGTTACGTGCTCAGCGAAATCAATGTTGATTTCATCCTTCTGCTTTTGGACTGGATCAATTTGATAACACCTTCCGAAAACCCACCATGATCTTCCACGCTTACATTCACTCTGAACAAATACCCTCAAGGAAATCAGCTTCTCCTCTTACCGCACACAGCTAAACAGTTGAAACGATAGTTAACTTACTTTACTTTGCGTACAGTTTTCTCTCCCTCCCTGAAAAATACCATGCCTACCTATATCATTTCTCAGTACCATACAAAATTATTTCGCATCACCAATTTTCCCATTTTTATCTCCGACAACTGCTGGAGCTATCTGTTTTAAAGCTGCCTTCGTCCTGCTGCACTGCTGCTAGTCTGCGCCTGCGAGACTACGACCGCCTGATTGCTCAATCACGCGCCCAACCAACTGACGGGATACAGAAGACCAAGGCTCGGTAAACAGGGAGTCTATTCTACACGACAGGGCAGTTCTATTTATTGGTGAACAAAACATACTAGTTTTGGAAACGTCTGGCTCTCAGCCAATGTGGGTTGGTTCTGTCGCACGGATTTTCCAAATTTGGCAGAATGGTTCTCCTCCCTTGATTCCGGCTTGTAATTGCTGGCCAATCGGTTTGCACCCGCTTCCCAACTTTGGCAAAACGGTCGAAGGTCGTCCCCCGCTCGTGTATGTGACCTTCGCATGCAGCAGACAACTCACGTGCTCCGCGGTAAGCCCGTGCGTGACCCAGTGTCTAGACATTGGCTCCGCTTACCTTTCTAGTACCTCCCCCTTTGAATTGCTTGCTCCTACCTATCTTCCGCACTTGGGCTTGGTCGTAGCTTTTCACCCTGGGATCCACTTGTAGCCATCGCGGTTGCCTTCTTCTTCGACTTGGCCGGCATGTCACGTCGTGTGGCGTCTGTGCGACCGGCTGTATTCCGCTTTGGGGATCAGTTCCGTTTTCTAAACCAAATGTATCCAGTAGTATGTCCCACTGTGGTGCCGCTGGTTCTTGAGCTCTTTGAGTTTTGCCATGTCGCTGTCGCAGATGATTGATATGTCTGGTCCACTTGTCTTTTCCGACCATTATCTCATAAATAGCTTTACCCCACTTTCCACTAACCGTTCCACTAACCCATCTTTCCGGGGTCTGGAAATTTCGTGCATACACCAAGTCGCCAATCTTGAACGTACGAAGCCTGTTATTCTGCCCCCTTCTCGGTTGTCCGTTTCGCTTTTCAACATTTCTGGGAATCAGCCTATCAAACGTCGTTCTAATTTTTCGTCCAAATAGACATTCAGAAGGAGATTTACCCTCCGGTGTGTTTGGATTCGGAGTGCTTCGATACATTCTCAAAAACGGCTGAATTGCATCTCTTGACACCCTCGTTCTTTCTGCTTTGAGAAGAGCACGTTTAAAGGTATCTACAAACCATTCGGCCTGCCCATTCGATTGTGGATGGTACGGTGGCGAAAACTTGTGCTGGATTCCGTTTTGCATGCAAAATTCTCTGAACGGCGTTGAGGTGAACTGGGTTCCGTTGTCTGTGACCAGCATCTCCGGGGTGCCAAAATACTGGAACAGTTTGTTCAGCTCACTGATAGTGTGCTGGGCGGTAGGATTTTGCATCGGAATGACGACGGGCCATTTTGTGTAGGAATCAACAAAAATCAAATAAGATTGACCGTTGATTGGTCTCGCATAATCCAAGTGGATTCTCTGCCAGGGCTTTTCCGACTCGGGCCAAGGGTGCCACGCACATCTCGGATGCGCTGAACTTCCGACTCGAATTTGACAGATGCAATCACGCAGTCTTCGTTTTCCTTCAAGTGAGAACCGAGGAGGCGAGATAGAGCGTCAGCTTGGCCGAGTTGTTGTGTAGATCGATATTGTATACTGAAGTCGCAAGCCAGCAGTACTGTTGCCCATCTCTGTAAGCGACTTGCTGTGAAAACAGGAATACCTTTCTTTGATCCAAATATCGAAAGTAGAGGTTTGTGGTCCGTGATCAGTTTGAAATGTCTAACATATAGCATCTTATGAAACCGTTTCACTGCGAAAACAATCGCCAACGCTTCCTTCTCAATCTGGCTGTAATTTTTCTCCGCCACTCTCAGCGACCGTGCTGCGTGGGCAATGGCCTTCTCTTCTCCTCCAGGGAACACATGAGAAATGACAGCACCTACCCCATAACTGGAGGCGTCCGAAGCAACAATAATCTCTAAGTTTGGGTTGAAGTGGGTCAAAAGTAAATCAGAACTGAGCGCTGTTTTGACTGTATTAAAGGATTGTTGGCACTTCTTTGTCCATCGTCATTCTTTCTCTTTGATCAGCAACTCGTTCAGAGGATCTCTAGTCTGATGTAGACTTGGCAGGAACGCACTATAATGACTTATAAGACCGAGAAACGAACGAAGTTCGGCAACATCCCTTGGTGGTGGCATTTGCTTGACGGCTTCTATGTTAGCGGGATCCGGACGTCTGCCATGTTTGTCAATGGTGAACCCGAGAAATTTGACACTTTCCATCAGGAAATTGCATTTTTCCGCTCGTAACCGGAAATCAGCTTCTTCTAGACGAGTGAGCACTTTCTCTAACGTGGCCAGCAACGCTTGCGGGTCAGACCCCATAATCAATGCGTCATCTAGGTATACTGCGACCCCAGGGATATCGTTCAGCAGCGTATCCATGATTTGTTGAAAAATGGCGGGGGCAGTTTTGACTCCGAATGGCAAGCGATTGTACAGGAAAAGACCCAGATGCGTATTGACCGTCAATAGATTTCTGCAGTTCTCGTCTACTGGAACTTGTAAGTAAGCGTCAGCTAGATCGAGTTTCGCAAACCATTTTCCACCGTTAAGCTTGGTGAACAAATCTTCAGGTAAAGGCAAAGGGTACTGGTGGTTCTCCAACATGGAATTTAAGCCAGTTAAAAAGTCAGCACAAATACGTACCTTGCCGTTTCCTTTCTTCATCACAACGATGGGTGCCGCCCATTCGGAGTAATGTACGCGCTCGATTATGCCTTCCGACTGCAACCTATTTAACTCGGACTCCACTATTGGTTGGGTTGCGTACGGCACTGGACGTTTTGGTCTAAAGACTGGTCTGGCGTCTGGTTTGAGGTTCAGCTCATCTCTGGCTATCCGGCAGCATCCAAGACCGGGTTGGAAAAAGGTTTCGTGGCGTCGCTTCAGTTCTGTAGTTTGACTGTAAAGTTCGAGGCTCATATTCTGCGTCTCTGCGGGTTTCTCAACTTGTAATTTCTGGCGTACACTGTTAACTGACTGGTCAAGTAATTTCAATTCCTCCATCCAATCCAGACCCAGCAAATTCAATCCTGGTTGATCTGTCACAAAACAGGTTGTACGGATGTGCTGATCACGGAAACTGACCTGACAATGCAACTCTCCGAGAAGTTTCAAAATACCGCCGGATGCGTTTCGTGCTGTGTGGTCTGTGTGGACAAGCGGTGGTCGTCCCAGCATACACCATGTGTCTCGACAAATCAAAGTGATGTCTGACGCAGTATCCAACTGCAGCTTAACCTCCTTATCGTTGATCTTCAAATTTGTAAACTTACGCCTGCCGACACTGTCAACCTTGAAAGTCGCCGTCACGGTTTTGGCCTCGTTGTGACATCGGAAGCGCACTGGGATTCGACGCCGTATTCCGCTCATTGTTGGTCGATTCGCAAGACAACACGACTCTTTGTGTCCCCGCTTACCACAACGATTGCAAATGTGATTTCGGAACGGGCAGTTTCGACCAAAGTGCCATTCCCTGCAGAACCAACAAGCAGAAGAGGGTTTAGAATGTGGTGGCCTCGCGTGGACCGATTCTTTCTGAGGACTTCTGCTGACCCTGCAAATGATGTTCTGACTACTCTGGATAGAGGACTGTTGGATCATCGCAGCATCATGCTTCAAGTTCATCAACCGCTGGCATTCGTTCGGCACTTCTTGCAGTGTGATCTCGGGATTTTGTTCAATTCTGCTCAGCACTCTTGTTCGGGCATCCGCATCTTTGGTTGCTTGAAGACCACAAACATAAATAAGGCACTTGTATTGATCAGCTGTCATCTTGTGAAACAGCGAGCGTTCACACTCACGATTTACGCGACTCAAGTAAGTAACCCAGTCTTCGTCGTCTCGCTTGGTCATTGTCAGGCACTTGTATCGGATATTGAATAATGACGACTGCTCTCCAAATATCTGGGATAAGGTAGCAACCGCTTCATCGAATGTTAAATCAGTGCTCATTTTCGGCAAGATGAAATTCATAAACTTTTCATGCTTGGCCGCACCCAATTTCCGCAGCATGAGGCGTACTCTCTTGTCCTCTGAAGCACCGGCTAAATCAACGCGAAACAGGTCTTCGTAGTTATGGAACCACGATTCAAAAGTAATACCGGCATCAGCATCGTAACGGAATTCACAAACTTGCTGGGTCAAGGTTTCTGCTGAGGGACAACGTTCACTTGTTCCTGTTACCGAGCCTCCCTGTAGTGACAAATTCTTGGTCAGCGTTTCGAGCAGCTTGGCCTGTGCTTTCTCAAACTACGCCTGCTGTTGCTGCAACAGATACTGCAATTGCTCAAAACTGACTGACATCTTTGGGTTCCTTTGACTCCTGTCGCGACTGTTGTAAAGCTGCCTTCGTCCTGCTGCACTGCTGCTAGTCTGCACCTGCGAGACTACGACCGCCTGATTGCTCAATCACGCGCCCAACCAACTGACGGGATACAGAAGACCAAGGCTCGGTAAACAGGGAGTCTAT
>CALYDF020001856.1:0-17436 GCA_944474145.2 Dicrocoelium dendriticum
CAGAATATAAGTCACCACTGGTGACACATTTCAGTGATAAGTTATGGGTTGAAAGATTGGCCTAAATTTGTGAGATACTCCGCCTGCTCAGTTAACGCAACCTTCTCTTCAGGGGAAATTAACAATTGTTTTCATGTTGGCAGACAAATTAACTGCATTGAAAGCCAAATTGTAGTTGTTGGGGGGGCTCGTGAACGAAGGCATTTTGGATAGGTCTCAAACACCAGCATGGATTTTTGGAGAGTCTGATCCGCTGTATTCTTTCTGTCAGTTGGTGCACGAACACCAATCTACTTTCAAAGGGGTTCGAGCGCTACTTCCCAACCACAAAAGACCCAGGAACTGGTAAGGAATGGATCTGCGACCCATTTTTCGACAAACCAGGCGAATCTAGCGTGTCGGTTCAAGGAAATGCTCAACTGCTGGAGGTTGCAAATGACGGCGGACTTAAAATTATCATTGAGACAACTACTCTGCCGGTGTTCTAGACTAGAGTTATGGCAGATTACCACAGCACTTAAATCCCTATTACCATTGTCGAATCCTTTTGTGCAAAGCGGGCATTTTGCAGTGACAGCAACCAAAATAAAACAACGGATTTAACTGGACACACGTCGATTGTCATTAGTCTCAGATTGCACAGTCCCGTTGCAAAGAAACAGAGTTCTCATTAATGTATCGTTCTAGTGAGTTAACATGTTAAAGCACCTAGTATCTATTTTTTGGTGCAACTGTATCTTAGTTTATTGCACGTTTAAATACAATTCAAAATTAGTAAATAAAAACAATTTGAAATGTAACCAACCAACGCACCTCTCAGCGGGCCGCCGTAAAATTATCAATCCTTAACCGGTCCACGGCGATAAAATGCTGGGGATCACTGATCTAACACAATCGCTTCTCCTGTCATTAAAGGTCAGAAAGATAGCAGGTGCTTGTTTGATGGTTGATTCAGTTACACTATATTCATTCATACGGCCACCACGTATACAGAAAAGCAGTGGACAGACCTCATCTTTTTAATGATATTAAGTAGTGAGCATTTAACCTGCTTACTGTGGGCTGCAATCCACGTCTCCACTTTTATGCCCCGTGATGAAGCACAGTGGGCGGGAGGAGGAGCGGCTGTAATTGATGCAAAGAATTCATGGTACGTGGTGCAGCTTATAAATATTCGCCGCAGCTTGGAAACTTTACCGTTTTGCTGCCCGGTTTTCATTTCTAGCTCCATATCTTCTCTTTGGTTGACGCCGTTACGTATTCGTATTTCACTACAGGCAGCCCAAGAATGTGGTTTCGAAAATTTGAAAGTCCGATTTATCACATTAATCCCTTAACACAGTAACGCATTTAATCCTCCGGCTTGTGCAAATGGGAACGTGTTTAATACGGGCACGTCGCTCGCCGATGTAGAGTGGTAACTTCGGACGACAAGTGACGCTTGAGCTGAGCATGGCCATGAATTTTTAGTCTCAATCTACTTTGTTCTTGCACATCGACGTAATTGTTGTTGTGGTTTCGCAGCAGCACTATAAAACGAGGACTGTGAATGCCACAGAAATATTCTCTCCCTGATTTTACTTAATATTCCCATGAACACCAGCTCATACCCATTGCTGGCGGCCAAAATTTACTAGCAGAAGAAATGACTTTTTCCGTTGCATCGACAAGTTAAAATGCGCTATTATGTCTGCGTCTATTAGGCCTGCAAGCGATGGCCATTAAAACGGAAAAGTTGCGTATGGAATATGCGTCCTTGGTAATAGTGAACGCAGGGAATCAGCTTGACTCACATTAATCAAGAGTGTGATTAAGTCAGGAGTATCCTTATTCAGCTGCCGAGGTGGGGTAAACCATATGGAGCTCAAGTATTCAGATCCGATCCCTGAGCTTTGTTAGTAGTAGGCCATTTATTCATACTTATGTGCTTTATGTGTATTAGTGGTGAAGTACCTGTTTACCTGTAGGTTCTCCATGTGTACATGAGAATACATTGCGTGTACTAGGCTGTGATCAGCTACATGGTTTTGTATGATCAACAGAAAACCAAACTGAACCGTAGAAGTACATCAAGATCCCAGGGCTTGATCGTGGTTACCTTTTGCGGAGGCATTGCAATTTGCGCTGTCTGTAATTCCAAGTGGACCTCCACTTACGATGCTATGTTGAAGCTGGGTTAGTGATAATGGATTTTATTGCATGTGCAATATTGTCTCTGAGATGCCAATCCATATGCTGTATTTCAAGCTTAGTTCACACCAGCGTCAGCATATCAATTGTATCACTATACTTGGTTGCTACCCAAAAACTATACAAACTGTGCAAACGAGGAGGAAGATTTGGGGAAGTTGGGACTATCAAAGAGCATAGGTGTATTAAGTAATAACTCGGAATCAGGGGATATACCCGTTAGCAGTTTATGACGTACGAATTAAGATTGCTGTCAATGGGAGAACTAGATTTCGCACCGCGATCAAAGGTCACCGTCAAATACATCCCGAAATCACTTCGTGTCATTTACGCTGTAACGGAGTAATTTTCTGAAATGCAGCATTTCAGTATGGTGAGCCTAAACACCAGCCGCATCCAAACCGCGTCCAACCCCTTTCCTTATCCCGAACTTAGTTGTTAATATTAGAAGATGCGGCACATGTCAGACTGTTATCGGTAGTTCAATACACTAGTGCGGGTTCAGTCATGAAAATGGAAACGATGTCACTTCCAACTAATGTCATTATGCGGCGGCCTCCACAGTTCGGTAAAATTGGAATTTAGATTATGGTCAGGGTCAACTTAACTTGATAACTGATGCTTGGTCATTAGCTTTAGTTTCGATGAGGCGGCGCAAATCAACCAGTAGTTTATCCCAAGGTTAAATGCAGTCTATTAAATTCCCCGCGCTTGGAAATTTGCGGTGCGAACCGCCAGAGAAACGAGGCAATGCCAGGTTTCAAGGAGTTTGGTTCGCGTTGTATTAGTAGGTGTGACTGACAAGTATAGTCTAAGTAGAACAGTTGTTGTACAACTGTATCTGATTCTGAAAAAGTAAAACATTTAATTACGTATTGTCAGCGGCAGTGTTTGGTGTTAATCGCTTATCCTTGTTCGGTTAGGAACACGTATTGGTGCATTATTTCCGGGTACAGAATGTACTTTTTGCATTGGATGTGCGTTTCATAAAAGCACTGGTTCTCAAATTGATCGTCCATAATTATGTTGAAAAGCTTCATATAGTCGGACTCTATTACTTCGTCTGGTAGGAAATTTCATACGTTTAGATTCTGCAGCCTGTACACAACTGATCTGCTAGATTTTTCATTCAGAAGACTCTGAGTTTATAACGGTGTCCTCAGGTGTCACACGGTTTCCGCCGGTGAAATAGTGGCTGCAGTATGGGGAAGTTATCCAAGTGTACTACTCGAGGGGTCATAATAATGTCAATTCTTACTCGGTGGTATGATAGTGTGTATAGTCCAGGACTTTCACAACGTTATTCAGAAAAAGCTTTTGTAGACTGGGAATCATTCTATTTGCGATGGGCTGCATTTGCTCCAGCTTTTCGTTTTCCCACTGGGTTGTAGGATGGCAAGCTGGGATCCCTATTCAATTATTGGTCTGATGAGCGATTTGAATTAACAAGAGAGATTCCTTCGGACCATGTAGAGAAACGGCGTCGTAATGCGCAGAGCATATGAGCTCCCACATGGTGCAGTTTCTCCGTATTTTCTATTTATCTTGTATCATGTCGCGAGAGAACTCCTAAGTTTTTGGCTGATGTGTTCGGATGGAGCAACAGGCTGTCCATGACGTATGATCAATTGGCTATACGTCTTGCGATATTGATGTACTAACTGATTGCAGTAAGAGGGGGTTGCATTTTAGTGGACCACATTGACAGTCGATGTAATTCATGCTGGTGGTGAACGAGTCGTTCTGGTTCTCAATGTTCCTCCAAATTTGCAAATCATCTGTTAGCAAGACAGGTGGTGACTTGAACTGCTACGTGGGATCGTTGATATGAATGAGAAATAATAATGGCCCAAGCACAGCTCCTTGAGGCACGCTTCTGATCGATGGGAACCAGCCTGTCAGATAGTTATTGACCTGTACAATGAACAAGAAATAGTGAAATAACACGGTTTAAGAAGAAATGCTTTACACTCTAAACCCGTCCCACAAGAAACTCGTGTAACCACTGAAGTAGCTTACTACAAATTCCGTAGGTCCTCGGTTTTTGAAGGAGAACCTCGTGGTTTACTCTATCAAACGCCTCACTGAGGTAGATGTACACCACGTCAACATACTTCCGTTTGTTAAGAGCTCGTACCCACTGGTGGTTTGCCTACTACAAGTAGATGATGAATGCTCGCATTTTCGTAAATCCTTGCTGTGTTGGAGCCAATAAGTCCAACGATTCGAAGAATGACAGCAGACATATTTTTCACAACCTCCTCGAGAAATTTGGAAAATATCGAATTCAAACAGAAGTCTATAGTTCACTACTTTACTCGGCTCACCACCCTTGGGAAGCGATCTCACTATCGAGCATTTCAAGTCACTGGGGACAGATCCATCAGAGAATGATTTATTGTAAACGTTTGTCACGGCTGGTGAGATGACATTTGTTAGGGACTTAAGTATTATTGGATGTAGTCCGTCGGGTCCGTGGAATTTGCACCATAGATGTTGACGAGTAGCTGATGCACTTCGACTGCACCACATTTTATGCTGTCGAGCAAGACTGGCGCAACATGTGCCGTTACTGGAATAGCCGCCAGTTAAATGGAAAATGTGGTGAGGAAGTGCGAAGTTAAGGCGTCCGCGTGCTTTGCGCTTAAAGTGTGCGTCTCTCTGTCCAAGATCCCTAAGACCAGTAGGTCGCCCCCAGGTTTCAGTTGACGTTTCGAGTAGGCAAATGTTCTCTTGGGTGCGCTTGTGGCGGAGGCCGATATCTCCACTTCGAACGGCCAGTGTTTATGGATATAATCTTCATCGAACCCGAGATGATTTATTTGTGAAAAAATTTGCGACGCCGTCGCGCTAACTGTTTATATTACTTATCAAACCAAGGCGGTTTGGCAGGTCTGACTTTTGACTACTTCAGAATAACGAACCGAGTACACAACTAGTCAAGTATCCCTTTTATTAACAACCAACAGGCTTCAAGGGACGCCTCCTGTGGCATCGTCCAATCAGTTTGACTAGCGACTTGGACGAGCCCATTGAAGTCTGTCTTCCAATAGTTGAATGTCGTCTTCATCTTTTGTAGTACGGTAACAGCAGTTTTATGCTTGCCATAATGGAGCTGTGGTCACTGTTCGCCAGAGGTTCGAGGAAGCCGATCTCGTTCAGCTTCCGCTCGCAGCTCGTAAACATTTGTTCCAGACAAGATGCCGAGTTCAGAGTTATACGTGTCGGTTGAATGACCTGTAGCGTTGCCTCGACTTCAATAGTCATTTTAGCGAATTGTGCCTCATAGTTGCCATGACCGTTAAGAAGTCGAACGTCTGGTCAGAATTTCTTAAGTAAATTGAGATCCCCGTCAGTAAGAACTGAGAGCGGCCCACTTGCTTCTGTATATGTGCTAGCCAAGTGCAACAACGGATTAATGGTCCACGGTAGATAGCATCCATTATTAGTTCTGCGCGTCTGAGGTGGATGTAGAACCATATTTGCTGCCATAATTATCCTCGCTCCTATAAGTACTGATAAGTTTGACAGATACTGTTATTTTGATATACAACAGAACACCTCCTTGAGCTTTTGATTTTCGGTCGCGTCGGAAACAAGAGAATCCTGACAATGCGACTTCTTGGAGTGTGAGGACGGAGTCCGTCCAAGTCTCTACAATTCCTGAAACGTCCGGGTGCTGCGAGACGGCGAAGCGGCATGGTGCGTCACCCTTGTTCATTAGGCTGCAAACGTTGGCGAATGACACACCGAGGTCCTGGAAGGTACCGCAGGACGTGCCTGAAGTTTGAACAACCGATTGATAAGGGTTCGTATGCCCTACATTATAACCAAAAAATATACAACTTTCAAGTCAGTCCCTCCTTGTTCTTTGCGGCGGTTGAGCTCAATGACCGCAGTTATCAAACGATTCCCGTCTTCGAGTTCCAATTTCGGCGGGTATGAACATTTATGCTTTTCAGCCTTGACAGAGGAGAGAGTATGAGCTGGGGCATTTTGTGATTTTCAAAGGTGATTTTCACAGGTCGACTGGACTGGTTAGTTTTCTGGCCAAGTTACGACTAATTGTTTACTCGTCAAACTCTCTTCACGCACATTCAAGCGTCCATCTATGACCTACTGGAGGATATCATCCTCGTGATCATAACATATCTGAGAGTCTACATCTTTTGGCTCGGATAGGTGAAAAACCATGAGATTATGAAGCCAAAGCGAAATCGGTGATGTATCTATGGGAGCAGGACTAGAGGCGCTTATCGGTTTGGGTTGTTGTATATCAGCAGGAATGCCTGAACTCGAGAGCCTGGCCCCTTTCGCAGTTGAGTGGTCCATGGATCCCAGGTGTTATGATGTTCATAGACAAAACCTGAGAAATTCATGGACTCATCATTGTAGCCGCATTTCGTAGGCACCGTGTCCGAGTATTCAATCAGTGGGGAACATTGAACCTGAGGCTCGGCCGGGGTCGAAGTAGCAAGTGGCGGTGCAGATCGCTGAACGACAAGGAAAGGCGAGGTGACATACTTTCGCGAGGCCGTTTGACCCCACTTAGTGAACGGTTTGTTTTTGCCTGTAAGAAAGTTTTTGCTGTAGTTGTTGGCCGTAGGTGAGTATTCTGATAGCTTGCACAGCGAAAGTGACTAGATATCTTCCGTGAGATCACATTAGAAGTTGGAACAGATTGAAACAGGGGAAAGGGATCAAGCACGTGACTTTAAGAAGCAAGCAGTTTTCGTGATATTAAAGTTCTTGTGTGACATGTCATGGTCAAACTCTGTAAATCGGTTATTGCACACCCAGGGAAAGAGTGAGTGGCTCTCTGACCCGTTCAAGTATCATCAGCATTACACTTTCAATGAGTTCGCTTAAGGATCGGAGTCCCTATCAGAACCACTGAGTTGTTGGGATATTCAGCATTTATTGTGGCCAAATAGCGGGGAATACCTACACTGCATTCAGCGTTATGCGGAAAATATTGGCACCTCAAGACATGATTAAGTCTCCTGGGCCGCTATCCTCCCATGACACTACAAATTAACCTATGGGACTACTGATTCCTATAGATTTGCACCTGAAGAAATTTTTGAAAACAGTATATGTGGGAATGCACCGAAAAAAGAGGCAAGTACATTTTTAGCAACTGATTGTGTGATTTAGCAAGGTAAATCACTTCAGTTAGATTTATAACTGCTGTTTACTTAGGTTGATTCCAAAGTTGACTGCATGAAAGAACCTACTGTTTGAGCTATTAATTTTTAAACGACACACACGATTAACGCACCAAAATCGAGCCAATTCATGGGCAACGTTAGAGCCCAAAGGTTCAGTCCATAGTTGAATTAATCCTTATTCATCTGAAATAATGGTTCCAGAGTTCCATTCGTTTTCTGGTGACCCGTTTATCTTGACTTGCGTATGTTAGGACTGTCTTAATACTACGTAATACTACGCTTGCACATGTGTGGTTTTTACATGGTCTACAGTGTTTCACGTACCCTTCAGCAACTATATAGAAGCCCTATTTACGTAGCGAATTTGGAATATTCATCGTACGTAGAATGTTTAACACATGTGTACCGATATCTCCATAGGTGACGTAAGTTTTATTAGCAAAATTGGTTGAAGGCAAACTAGTGTTCAGGATGATTTCTCGGACATTGTAATGAGCAGAGATGGCGTTGAAACCAGTTGAAACCTAGCTGATGGGTAGTTTACAGATTTCCAACTGCACCGAAGTAAGTTGTCGGACGAATTCCAGAGATTATGCTGACTTCTCAGTCCAGCTTTGGGGATCAATCAATTATGGGCACCTAGATAAAAAACTTGATTATTTCTCAATTTGTTTGCCGAGTCGTGCGTCCCCTAAACAACTTAGACAGCTATCTATCTGTCTTTTACTTATGCTATTGCGCCACAAATTTCCAACTTCCAAAATTGTCAGGTAAGATATTCACCAATTTCCTTTGAATGCCTCTTGCTTTAAGGATGTTTAAACTCAGGCACATTATAGCATAGCTATGGCGTATATATTGCGGCAACTTTGGTTTCCAATGTCCGTTATTGTAAAACCAAACACTGGTGATATTTTCTTGAAGCGCCTTTCTGTATTGAATTCATGCATACGATTTGCCATAAATCTGCGACTTGCGAACACACCAGCATGTCGACTCTCCACGAGTTAGTGAAATAAACAAACTAACTATCATCCAAAGCTCTCCAGTTTACATACACTCTCTGACCTCGGCCTATGGATTTGAGAGGAAACGAAATGACGTGAGCTCGCACACGCAACCACCTCACAATTTTGTCTGTACACCGTCCCTTGACTCGAGCAGACGTCTTTCTACTCACGCCAGGTCTATTTGTATCGCGCTCCAGAAATTTGTTCTGTTGTTCACAGTTATTCACCGACATCTGTCGTAATTGCAACAGTGTGAGCAAGTTGACAAGTCCATCGGCATAAGCTGTCGTGCTACGGGTTATATGATGTACGAAATGTTTTGATCAATGGTAGATCCAAGAGCATTGATGGGACAGTAGTTGCACCATGCTGAACAAATTGAAGCGTCTGGTATTAAAGCTTGGTTGGCAACGTGTGTTTTATTACATTTATATTAAACTTCAGAGACAAATATTGTGTATCCGCTAACATAATGTTCGGGGTTCGCGTCGCTAACGTTGTCTTTGTCAGGATTCGCCAAACATGACCGGATTCAGAGCGCAATTGTAGCATACTCACTCCTTTTAATCTTATACATGAAAGTAGCCTTTCAAACGTGACCGAGTAATTCTTCTCAACAACGGATGCCTATACGCTGGCGGTCAGCCAGAACTAGTATCATGTACGGGTATCCTGAGCTGACTGCTTCGCTTCCACCAGCGGACAATCCTAATAATAAATGAATGAAGGTGACAGTAGTAATAAAACCTTATACCAGACCAACCAGTGCAAACGTACCTATTCACTTTAAACATCCTCAATTATTTCTGTCTGGAACTCTGACCGGGATCTACCTCCAGCTTGAGCCCTTCTAAAAGGGGCTTCACCTGTGAGGTGCTTCAGTGCAGGTTAAGAGTGAGTACAGTGTGATCAGCCGATCAAGCCACCGACCCCATGACAATTTGAGTTTTGTTCATATTGATCATCAGACTTCATTTACGGGGCTCGGACTGTTTTCACTCAAAAACGGATTCAAAGGAGCTTAATGGCTACAGCTTAAGGCTTCGACCAAAAGTGTGAAGACAAACCCAGTTGCTCTGGGATTTTTCGGCTGCCTAGAAAATACAACATGGTAAGAATTTCACATTGGCCATTGTGAAATGGGCGGAATCTATCTCGCTCTTCTTTTCAAGTGAATAAATTAGAAACGGCAGCTTAAAATGGTTGAAGACCCTTTAAACATATCTCCAAACACTTCTGTTGGTCATCTGTCGACAGCTTAACACATTAGACTTCGTTGCAGAATCTTCGGTGAATAGTGTCCATGGTTTCATGATTCTAAACTATACCAATGGCTGTTAACTCACCCAAGCAAATAATATTTTGCGTTGTTCTTCAATATTTAAAATAAAGCCGTAAGATGTAACCTTGGAATGAGAAAAGTTTAAAAGCAAATCGTTGACACATGCCCACACCAAATGAAATTATGCTCAACCTCCTTGTAACAAAAGTTGTTTAGAGTTACAAAAATTGCCCGACACAGCTTTTGAACTCTCCCGGGTGAGTGCATCTCTGCCTACACTAAAAGTATGAAATGCAAACAACAAATATAGCGGGAGTCGCCCGTATGTCTAATAAGTTGCAGCTCACATCGAGGCAGCCAATAATTTTTATGAATCGCAAATACGAAGAGATAAGTCTGAATTAATCACTGAAAGTCACCTAACTGATAGCCTTCTGTATCTTAAGGGGGCATGATATGTTTTGACTTTGTCTGAAGCATTTTGGTTGACATAACCGGAGCAGGGATTAGCGTAATTACTGGCGGCTGATGCGTTGATCATTAGCGCGGTGGGCTGTCGATTATTTATGTTTCAGCTGTTAAGCCCGTTGAAATATGCAATATTTGCTGCATAACTCTTCTGTATAATTTATGCCCAACTTTTCCCATCTACCTCATTTTAGGTGATCAGTGATTCGCGTGATAAAAGTGCGATGGAGCTGCGGCGGCCCACACACGCGTTTGTTCTTCTCGAACTCTTTGTACTAGGTTCAAACGCGTTGCTCGCCATTGCAATCGTTATTGCAGGTTGTTGGCTTTATACCAGTTGGGCACTGTTAGTGCAAGATGGCGCTGTCTTACATATGCACACAGTTCGACTTCTTTGCATATAATGTTTCCGGTTGACGTCGCGATGTTATGCGAAATCTAGTGATTAGCTCTGATAAATTGTGTGCTTTAGTGAACGAAATGCAGGTTATTATCAGCATGATAAATCTCTTAACTGCAATCGCCAAATGGTTCTATCTTGAAGAGTGCATAAAGATGCTTCAGTAAATTAACTGAAACTGCTCATATGTTGCGTGACATTTCGATGGCCTTATAGATATTTCAGAAAAGGCATTTATGCAGACAGATCTTATGTTCAGTATCGTCTGGACCTGTAGAGGATCCTTGATAGTTACAAGTTTAATGAGACTAAATTGGAGTAACGTTTGAACTTACATGTAAAAGGTCAATTTTGTAGCATGTTTGCCAGCATCTGTTCAGAATACTCTGAATATCTGAAATAAAGTATCGTGTCAGAACTATCTTGGAAACCAAATCCATTGCCGCGGTAACATCAATGCTTATAAATGTGTAAGCGAAACGATTAGTCTCGATGTTTTTCACTCGTAAGCAACCCAAATATATATGACGTAGAATTTTCAATAAAGCCTTTTGGGAGACAATATCATCAGCCACACAGTGGGCTACCAGGTGTGCAGAAGGATAAAAATAGCAACATAACTAAACAAGTGCAAAACGGACCCTGGAAATCAATGGCAATCAGCTGCTATAATAATGCACAGTTTCATTCATGTATGGTTACAGTCAAATTTGAAAATCATGTCTATTACTCACATTTATGGTCAGCAAAATATAAGGGATACCTGTCTCTTCCACTACTTCCGAATATTGCGAGTTTTCACCGCGAAAAGGGTTGGCCCTATTGTCCAAAACTAGGATCGTCCACACATAAAAGTACGCGCCTGCAATGAAGAATCTATTAGACTAAATTACGCAACCCTCACTGTTATAGTGTATTGGTAAAATCCATACAAGCAAAACATGAATCTTTTCTTGTTCGCCATAAAGTTGTATGACTATATATACGGCTGTTTATGTGAAATTATTCATCGCGAAGGGATAAATATTCAGCTGCCAACACAAGGTGAAACGCAAATTGTGCAACAACCACATAAATGTCATTGAACATTGCTCCGTTTAACCAGTTGAGCAAAAAGAAAGAAGATAAATATCGCACTGTTTACATTATGATTGCTCTCGTCCGCCGCCAAGGCCATAGTTACAAAGCGTATACAAATATACAAGCTTGAAACAAACATTCATTGACAAAAACCTAATAGGATAATCAGAACTACGGCAATCTAACTGAGTGCCTCATTTGCCTTAGAGAGCAAAGTGTTGGACGAGTCTTTACGATAAATAGAGTTTTGTCGATTGTCGGTAGTTTCGGATTATTATCAAGCATGAGTACTTTGAAATCGCTCAATGTGTCACGAGATGCTTTGCGGTGGACGAAGCTGGGTTCCTTTTTGCCACGATTCTCTCCGCCTTGTTACAACATGGACTGTCTTAGTCAAATTGGGAGGCGTTCTCACTTCCTCTGGGCCACTCGGCGGTCAGTCATGCCAGGGTAAATGTCACTGCAACTGAAGGTGAACTGGTAGATAACGTTAAAGGCCCGAGAGTTTAACAGACTGCTCTGACGTTAGTGAAGCATCAGCCTGCGTGTGGTGTGTTTGAGTCGCAACTAGGCTGCCGTGTAAAAGCGTTTTAAAGCAGAACTTAGCTTGTGTACAATGTCATTAGCGTATGGTCACCTTTGAATGGCTATAGCAAACCAACATCCTTTTACTTTACGGTGTGCACTTGTAGCATTATTTTGGATAGTTTGTTGTGGACCTCGATATTCGTCTCAGGAAACTCATTAGACAGCAGTGTCCTGTGTAGGAACACCTCTTCGACAATCAGTTAGATTGCCGTGGTCTTGATTATCGCCTTCGCGACTGACGAGTGCAATGGAAAGGTTACTCTATCGCCTACAAATTTGGTCAATAGATAAAATGGGTAGCAACGCAAACGCGACTTACATAATAACAATAACAAAAAGGTAAACTTGCAGCTCTTGAGAAGCCACAACAGAAGGCGACAACATATGTGAAGGGGTTGATTCACCTCCCTTAACCGTCGAGACTAAACACTTGGAATGTTTAGTTAAGAATATTGTCTTCCGCTTGGTGATCTCAAATGTGTGTATCAGATCCTTAATAATTCAAACCACCCATGCTATGCCATATTGTAATGCAGCTGCAACACCTCACTGAGGGGCCACCATTTGTAGCTGGCGAAACAGTATAGTCGGTTGGAATGTCCTGGAACGTTTTCTCAAATCCTGTATCCCATCCGTGAAACTCACTTCCCCATTTTGTCATATCCGCTTCTACGTTGTCCGAATTCAAAATTCGGATTACTGTATCATTACACCACCTGTATTACATGAGTTAAATTAACACACACTACGATGTAACCAGACAATATGCGTACTTGAAATGTGCTGTAAGTCCACGGCTAAGCGTATTTTTGATACAGCCATTTTGATCTTAGTTTTAATCTACGGAAAACCGCTAAGCGTTTTCTTTTACATCCGTGATATATTGATTAGTTTTGTTGTTTACTTGGTTCATCTTCATTAATCATTTTTTTATATTTCTGACTTTCACATTAAATTCATGTTTGTGCGCAATATCCACAAACATCGTACCTGACTTTTGTTTGCTCTCATCATTGTGTCAACTGAATCCCAGTATTTAGATAGTATCGTCGTCCAATTTCAAAAGGGGCAAAGGTAGCAGGCGCGAGCTTAACGGTGTGTAGATGTAATCTCAACAGTCTAGTAACTAGACACATAGAGCCAAGAAAGCCATGGAAATCAGTGTATAAGAGACAGTCATTACGTCATAATCGTCGTGGCATGCTAGCTGAAGGTGGACAACACACTTCAGCTAATATGCCGCAAGAAAATGGAATATTTTGACAAAATTACAGAACAAAACATTTTTAGTTTGTTTGTCACACGCCGATTTTTCTCACCTTTTGTCATTTTCAATGTTTGTAGAATTAAACATGTGAATCAACACAACACTGTACACAATTCTTCCATTGATTCCGGTTGCGGGCCATGTCTTCAAGTGTCCTAAGCCATTGGCACTCCCCATCTTTGGGTCCCCATCCTGGAAGACGTACGGGTCCAACAGCGGCTAGACACGACGTCAGCGATTTCATGTGCTGCCGCCAAGCGGAAGGCTGACCAACACGCGGTCGCTTCCAGCCAGGTCCTTGACGAGCGAATAGAGCGCGACGCGGTAGACGCTCAGGTGCCATGCGTAGGACATGACCGAGCCATCTTAACTGGCGCAACAAAACCAGTTTGTTGAAGGAAATACTTGCATTCCCCAAGACGCGACGACGAACGTCAGTACTGGTAACTCGATGTTGCCACCGAACACGAGCGATCCTCCTTAAGCAACCGTTATCGAACGCAGAAAGACGACGCATGTCTTCCACGCGAATCGGAGGGAATCGCTCCCATACAACAATACTGAGCGAACGGACGCGCTGTAAACTCGGCCTTTTAGTGAGAATGAGACGTCGCGACGACGCCACAAGTGCCTCAGATTGACAAATGCTGATCGAGCTTTAGCGATACGAAGCGAAACTTCTTTGTTGATTGTGCCGTCAGCGGAAACACAGCTCCCAAGGTAGACGAAACCATCTACCTGTTCAAGTTGTGCACCTTGGAGAGTGAGCACGGGTGCAGGTGAAAGCCAATCCTTGAGCAGTACTTTACACTTCGATGGGGCGAAGCTCATGCCATACTTAGATGCTTCAACCGCCAAACGATCCAGAATGAGTTGCATACCCTGAGGATCGTCACCAAGTAAGGCGATATCATCAGCATAATCTAAGTCGGTCGCGCGCTCACCCGGTAGAAGCTCTAGGCCAAAATGTTGGAAACCTTCTAGTGCATTTGACAGAACGTCTTCGATTGCGAAGTTGAAGAGGAATGGGGACATAGGGCAGCCCTGTCGCACACCGCTATTGACAGCGAATGGCGAGGAAAGCTTGCCATAGACCCTCACTCTGCCGGATGTGTGAAGGTAAAGTGCTCGTAAGATGGCGATATATTTCTCTGGCACCCCGTTCTTTAGTAAGCAACGCCATAAAGCAGGTCGATCAACAGAGTCAAAAGCGGCACGTATGTCTAGGAATGCAACGATAGTGGGCCTGTGATAAATGTGGCGATGTTCAAGGAGTTGGCGGAGCGTGAAGATTTGATCCACGCATCCGCGGCCAGGACGGAAACCAGCTTGTTCTTCACGGTAGTACGATTCACGTACTGGGGATAGTCTACGAAGTAGAATGGATGCCAACAGCTTAGAGGCAACCGAAATAAGACTAATCCCGCGATGATTTGCACATGAAGTGCGAGAGCCTTTCTTGAAAATTGGGACAATAACTGATTCGCCCCAAGAGGGAGGCACTTTCTCTTCATGCCAAATTTTTGCGAACAGCGCGGTTAGCTGGTTAATGACTGCCACACCGCCATACTTGAATAGCTCCGGAGGAAGTCCGTCTAAGCCGGCAATCGTTGAACTTCATTTTGATGGTGTTTGGTCTTTCCTCTTCGTTATACCTGCTCGTTTTCTTTATAGCGATCACTCACGCTTGTTTTCACAATCCAATCAGCTGTTTCCATCTTCTCGGCAGCTGCGACAACGCCATCCAGCTCGCCGCAATTTGTCAGGCAGACACGTTACAGCCAGTGTAGTCACTTACTGGCTGGTTACGCTGATTGCATCCAGCCGAAGACTAGGCATTTGTTTTACCTTTCGACTCCACTGGTCTAATACGACCTCCTATACGAACTGAGCACTGAGTAACACCGAATCCCGGACCGGACGCATATCACACCTTTTGCACACCGCTGTCAATTACTGTCCGTTTCACTAATGATCATACTTCAACGCTTATCCAGAGCGCAGCTTATTTGAGCTCTTATTAAACCGTTGAGCAAAATTCAGGCTACTTCTAAAAGCCAATTTGTGAGTCACTTCCGTATACTTGAAGATTCGCTTTAAGGACCATGTTTTTCTCGATTTCCGCTGCATCTAACTTTGTTCATTTTCGTCTTAGGAATCAAGTTAGGCGTGAGACGAAGTCGGTAGAGTACCCTAGAACATCCAGTGGCACTTTCAATAGCCACAACACAATATTGTGCACGAGTGAATTTTCTAGGTCACAAAATGCGCTAGATATTGTCGGTGAAGTTTACATACAGAATGTGCACAGCATGTTTGAAGTATTGCGAGCGGACATTGCGAGAGCGGACATGAGACGAAACAGAATTCCAAAACAGATCGAATTTGAATTGCACTACACCGAAAAGATTGCTTTTATGCCAAATATTTAGTAAAATGAATGGTATACTTGGTAGAATTGGGCATAACCAAGGGATAATAGGTCAAGTGGAACAACACACTGAATTGAGTAGTCGGGAGAAAGGATAGGATGGTAGAGGAGCATAGCAGGCAGGATATCTATGGACTCTTTCAACAATATTCTAAGTGCTTTATTCCGAGTAAAAGAGCCACTCCATACTTAATTGCTCCTAGTGGATAAAATCAACGTTGATATGGAGTAAATAATTTCAAAAGCGGTCGGGTAAACCAATAATTCCTGAAGAATAGTCGGGACACTTTTCCAAAATTTAATTTAGGCCCATACATAAAGGTCACCTTAGACCACCCAGATATGGTTTAATCTTCGACTTAAATGCATGAGTTACTCTTTTAACTACCGCGCTTAATGCG
The DNA here is from genome assembly GCA_944474145.2 of Dicrocoelium dendriticum. Lineage (NCBI taxonomy): Eukaryota > Metazoa > Platyhelminthes > Trematoda > Plagiorchiida > Dicrocoeliidae > Dicrocoelium > Dicrocoelium dendriticum. The sequence goes on from CALYDF020001856.1 coordinate 16,289, forward strand.
TAGATTCCATAAGAAACGCAGTCATTCAGGGATTTTCGAACGGGTTACTCTAGCGAACAGTTGAGTGAGCGTTATGGCTTTCTGTTTGGAGTTGACTATTCACCCCCTGGTTACCAAGGATACAGCGATGAAACCAACTGTTCACAACGCAACAAATCAAAAGCCGCAGCGTTTATAACATCGACTGAGGAGGTCCGTCAACCGTACTTCGGGGTCGCTACAAAATATTGCAAGAATAAGGTTGTACATCAATTATCCTGGGGAAAATATTTGCTGTGCTCATTTGAGCGCACAATGAGACAATGCATCCAACCGTCGGAGCAGTAAACAAAACAAGTTTTCCCCTTCACTTCTGTCGTTGATACAGCTCAGGAAAACATCCGCACGACCTGTCACGTTGATGTCTGAAGACATATCATTACGTGTTTGAAAAGTGTGAGCTTCGACCACGCGGTGGCGAGCGAACGCGCATTTGTTACCAGCCCATTGGAAACAATCTTATCTACACTGAAAAAGTGCACATGGAACCAGCAAGGTCGTTCACTAATCCTGTTGTAAATCCAGGTAACTGAAGAGGACAGAGTGAAATCCTGGGCACTGCGATCCTGCGATCCAATTTGCAGTTTCGGCACAGCCAAATGGACGCACGCGGATGCTGCTAATTTTAGGTTGCCATGTTTGCTTGACTGTCACAATATTACTGGAGGGAATTGCAATGGTCAACTTGATTTGATGGGCTCGATGTTGGGATCAGTTTGGTGAAATCTTAAACCACCACTTCACCTAAACCTACATAATAACTTCACCTCAAACCTCCATTCAAAAACCTGCCCACAACTTGAGTCCAACATGTTCCCCTATCTTATCCTGCCCTGTATCTGTTATTCTGACATCAGATAAACCTGGTGGGTTATGTACAGGAATAACCAGACGATCACTAACGCCGTGCAATATCTTAATCTCTCTCTATTTATTGGTGACGCGCTTGTGGTACTCGCGGAAGACCTGACCAAAACGACACAAGCTTAATAATGCTTAATCACCCGACTAACACCATGGTCATCTAACAAGCGCCAATTGATAGGCTATTTCCCCTTTTAGCATTACCATCATGCTTTTATTAATCCGCAAAGTTTTTTGAGTGGTAA
>CALYDF020001857.1:0-53536 GCA_944474145.2 Dicrocoelium dendriticum
AGCTAAAGTTCTGTCGATGTTCATTTTGGAGGTACACACAAGATTTTGTCTGAAATACGGGGAATAGACATGGTTGGAGTCCCTTATTGGCGTGGTGTTTAGATTATGAAAATCATTTAACCTCAATTTCCGGTTAGGATTTCACTCCAGAGAGCAAATCTAACCTTAAGCACAGTAAAGAATAGTAGTAACATATTTGTCCTGCTAACGAATTTGACTTGTAATTTACTGCGCCATTAAGCTGAGGCGCTTCTCAAATCTGGTAAGACCGTGATAAATAAAATGATGCTGATGATGATAAGGATGATGATGATGATGTTCATGATGATATTGGAGATGACGCTGCTGATAATGATAATGCAAGCGATCGCTACTGGAAGCTTCCTGTTTGCTGGAACGTTATGTTTTCCTTCAGTTATCTACAGTGGCCTACGGCGTACTTTCTCAATGATGAGAATCTGATTACGAGAACTAATGATACTCTTATATGTGGCTTGTCTTTCAGGGTTACATAAAAACGAGGACGGCACAATTAACCTTATCCAATTATTCTTCTTTAATGCGAAAACTTTCATCCTTAACCTTATTACGGAAGTCGAGGATAACTGGTTTAACAAACTTTCAATATGATGACTGAGATTATCGGAACGTCCTTGCTGTTAAATAGCTCGATACCAAGTAATCGATAGTAAGTACTGAGGATGTGCCACATCCGTCAAAGGTATCCGGGTTAATCGAATGCAATTGTGTCGACAATCATCGCACAAAATAACATGATAAGAAAAGGTGGAGATTGTCCGCTCTAGCATCTCTAGTGAGAGCAAAAGTCTACAGAAGAGAAAGTGTGATTATGCCAAGTTAAGGGCAGCTGATAACATAGCATTACTATGTGATTCTTATGAGCGAGACAACATAGATGAAAGCATAATTGCACTTATTGAAACTTGTACTTTGCAGCATCTAAGCATTGTGTTAAATATTGCCCGAATTTACTGGTTACAACATGCTAGATTTGCAACATGAGATAACTGCATCTTTTGCTGTTAGACTAATAGCTGGGCACATGGTTTTCAAGCTAATGTTGCTGAACGAGTTGTGACGTCAGTTGCAATAATTGTGCAATCTGAAGATCATTATTTGTATATCGTTTGGTTCCCAAGTACGGTGTTGGTTAAACCAGAGTATTTAAGGAAAATCAATTTCCCCCACAATTACTAAGAGTATCCGCAGGCCAGCATTCGTTTTTACTAGAATAAGATGCACGAGCAAAAATAATCGTCTCTTTTGTTAAAAAGTAGTTCCAGTTTGAGCAAGAATGGCCCGAAATTTTCATACGAAAACGAAATTGCTTTAATTTCATCACCGATTCTATCACTAACCAGAAACACAGTTAGTTTATGTGAATGAATAGCAGTGAGCTAAGCTCAAGCAGGTCATTAATATTTACCACTTCAGGTGGCAGCGCGGAGTTGTTGTCATTGTGCTTGATTGATGATATTAGTATCAGTATGTGTTAAACAAATTTATGACACTTTAGTCAAACGTGATTGAACTTTCACAAATCAGCTCACATATTGGTACTACATAAGCCAGCAAATAGAGGAATTAGGACGCTGTGTATATCTCAACACAAACAAGCCCAGAGTACAAAATGGAGAGTAAGCACAGTCCATCGGATATAGTATACCGCCTCCTGTTTAGTTCTGCATGTTTTGATCTAGCTTATGATATCAATTCCAGGCATCCTTATTCGTCCTGCATTCTTCAAAAGCAAGACGCAAGCAATCGGCTAATAGAGCGTTTAATATATTGCTCACTACTTTGATGACTGCGGTGGGATTAGAGATCGCTGGTAGTTAATGATGGAAGTTCGGAGATTCCAAACCTATAAGACGATTTTCAGCTCCCCCAGTTAAACATTGATGGTACAGAGGAACAAATGTAGACATGAAGAATGAAGTGAACCACTCCTATTAACTCCGAACTATCAAACTCTGTGCACAGTTTGGAACAACTTAGTTTTTGATAAAAACAACTTTCTTCTTGCAAAAGCGAGGTAATGTTGCGACGTAGTGTCAGATCGCAATTGACATAGCAAACATTCCGATGGCACAGTAACTTAGGCATTCATAATGAGTGAGATTTTATAAACTACGTCATGCTAAATCACGATAGCAGTTTGAAGTTCAGTCCCCTGCAATCTATGGTAATCAACTAAAGAAATTATAAGCAGCTTTGTGTGGATCACTTGTTAGGAGTCGGGAGGGCGAACATGAGATTGTGAAAACTTCACGAGTCCCTGGTCAAAAAGATATTGGGTAAGCAATGTTCATGGTATTCTTGCGTACGATTGTTTAAGGTTTTTGCTGGGAAATGTCCGTGGGAAAATACGGTGACCTAGGTATATGAATGTTAAGCTGGTATCACGAGTGTATGGCTTAGCAACGTCTAAAAGTGAACCAGGGCAAGGCGCATTAAATGATTTAATCAATTTGTTTGCTTATAGCTACCATCACTCATCATCATCATCACTCCCATGTCTTTTTTCGTATATGATATGGTTCATTGCGCCTTAAACAAATATCTTTAAGAAATATCTGAACATCGTCCCACAAGGTTTCTATATATCGCTTTGGAAAACAAGCTGATCTAACGTCACTGTAAACAAAACAAAAAGCCTTCAATGATGCTATCAACGTTGGTATTATTCTCCCCCGGTGGCGTGACTTGTGCGTGAGGTGCAGATGGACCACGTATTGAATTCACGGTGATAATTCAAAATGATCAAGAAATCTATTGTGGGCTTAGACATAGATTCTGATTTCTGCCCAGTCTGCATGTTAGCTATGACAATCCCTGTTTTTACACGAAAAAGAGCTACAGCGCGATTGTCCGGCAAGTCTCGCTTTGATGCGGAATGACTGAGATTATCTACTAATCCGTGTTGGCGTGCTGGGCAGACTTAACCATAGGCGATCGGGGGATGGAGCACCCCTCTGTGCTTTCTGAATTAGTGGAAAAAGTAAAAAATTGCCATCCAGGCAGACGCAGTAAAGCGGTGAGCCAAATTCAACTACGCGCAAATAGAGTTATTGGTGAACCATTGCATAAACTCTTACAGTTAGATTGCATGTTCAGTAATAAATAAATAAATAAATAAATAAACGATTTATTCCTTAGCAGTGCGAGGCACAGAACAACTGGGCGGTCTTATCAACATGTACAACGTGATCGCATACTATAGTTAATTATTCGTCTTTTGACCAATGGTTCCCATATGGGTTTTTGAATTGATTAGCAGTTGGGAAAAAGTAGAGAGATAAAGAAACTGGGAACAATAATAAATGCAGATTTCACGGAAAGTTCAAGTAAATTAATACGGTCATCCATGGAACTGTCCCCAAGGGACTTGCTTCCATGCAGAGTATTTCCACGATGGGTTGCACCCGCACTTCCATGATCCAAAAGGCTCTGTGCCTGTGTGGCAAAATAGTAAATAAGCCATCAGAACTAGGTGTCAAATGTCTTTGTTTAGGGCTGTATTATGCATACATTATAGGCGATGAAGCCTCAGCCCTTTCTGTCATGCGGATCAATCAATTATGGCACTTTTAGTTTTAAGCCAGCTAGTCAGTAGTAATATGATTTGCATTTGTATACTTTTTATTTTGAATGCTGTCATCCGTCGCCACAAGAGATCAGCCCAGTCATGACCAACGGTGGAACAAAGAAGAAAAGAAAGTATGAGGAATTATAAAACATAATGAGGAATACAAACGCTTGCCGATAGGCCAATCACAATTTGATGGAAAATATTGGCGAATGACGACGATGGTACAGAGACATCAGCTTGAGAGGCGTAGTGCATCTACGAACCAGTGAGTCAAAGGAAGAAACAGAATTCGTAAGTTGGATTGATAGGAGGAAGATCGTTCTCAAAGATATACTCAAGAATGCAATTACATGTAGGTAATCTTATATTATTGAAAGGAATAGAGGATATGGTGATTTTCACACGTATCCAGGACCTTTCTCATACAAATCATCTAGAGTCACCTTTTGGCTTAGTATTGACCAGATGTTTGGAACAGTCAGGTGAATATTACTCATGCGTCTGAATTGTGCATAAGTAGTGCAGTTTTTAACACTCGATGGAAGTTTGTTCCATATTAACGCATATTTTACAGAGAAAAATTTTGAGCGGAGCTTTGTGCGAGACTTTGGTATTTTCACTGTGCGCTCGCTGTTTCTTAATTCATAGCGCATACGAGTCTGAAACCGGAGTTGTGGCTGAGCAGTGAAGGTTAATCCGAATAGTAAGCGGTATAGAAGGCACGGATTAAGTTTGAGTCTGCGTAGCCATAGCGGCTCCAGTTTTAGCGCCTCGCAACGCTCACGGTATGTCATAGTATTAGGCATGTTCATGAATCTTTTTGTGAATGATCGTTGAATATTTTCTAGTGCTATAATATCCACTTTTCTCAGATTACTATGCACTATCGTACAGCTTCGGCCTAACACATATTTTATAGGCTTGAAGCCTGGAATCCCTCAAAATAAGAGTTCGACTTATATAGGCGATCACTTTTCTGGCAGAAGCCTGCAAGAATATAACACGCTCTAAAAAGTTAAATGAGGCAGAATATCTTAGACCAAGGTCTCGGACTGCGCCACACACAGGAATAGGGGTATCGTTTAATGTAAGGATGTTTAGAGAAGGGCCACAGCAGTGTTACAATAGGTTACTCTTGCCAGTGGCAAAGTGCAACTTCCAGGAGTTGCTCAAGAGCTCCAATGCGGACAAGTCAGACTGAATATAGGCTAAGTTAGGACTACATTGTCCAGGGCGGAACAATACACAATTTTAACATCATCTGCTAAAAGGAACGGCTTTCCATACGAGATTTCGTCGAGGAGATCGTTGAAATAGATTAAGAATAAAAGCGGGCCTAGCACGCTACCTTGAATCACTTCACTAGAGATTGTAGTGGCTTCAGATGTATAGTAACCGATTTTGACTACTTGCTTTCTACCCTGGAGGTAGGAAGACAACCAAACTAGAAGCGAATTAGTGATACCATAGGACAAAAGCTTCAAAACATAGGACATAAACTTTATTATTTATATATGAGACGGTTGCAAATTTCGTGGTACAGTCGAACTTAGAGCCTCAGCTTACTTGAAAAATAATATTTATAAAAGAGATGCTGACTGACTTTTGCTAGAACCTTGCCTGCAACGGTTTAGAGAACAGTGAAATTATTAGGTTCATAACCGATGTGGCTCATAGCTCTAGCCTGTGCACAGAAGCGGAACTAACAACACTACACCTTCTGAGTCGTTTGGTTAACCATGTCCTGTGTGATAAGCAGTCGAGGTTTTCTGTGTTTGCTTTGATCAGACCTTGGCATGTTACGCATTAGAAAGCATAACCAGGTAGATTCCAACTTAGGATCAAGCCAGTGACATTGACGGGTAAGCAGACTCGTGGCTTAAAAATGTGTGCTGTTAAAGGTAATAAATGCCGGATATATTATTTATCATGGGTGAGATAAATAGTGTTTATTATCATTCTATTACGTAACCCTATTGCAGTGGTGTAGCAACTAATTATGCCGCCCGGAGCAGTGGTAATACTTACGCCTCCACCGGCAGTCGTAAATCAATAACCCTTCGAAATCCATTCATCGTAAAGTGCACATTATTTTTCGGTGCAATGGATGATCGTCTGGAACACTGAGATAATTGATGTAAGTGACCACAATTGGACAAGTAATAGGATCCCTGGGAAGAACCTTTGCTCAAAGTTGTTGCAAGTCACACAGAGTAACAGTGATATATGCAACCGCCAGGTTATCTGGAAATTTTGACGTCTATGTTTAGTATCGTGCGGCCAACGATACAAAAAACGCCAACGCAGTCTACTGCCGCCCTGTGCGGACCACCCCTTCCCTTCCTATACTACGCCAATGCACTATCGCAATAGCTACCGACGTATGCCACCACTTGGGATCCAGTTTTATATGAGTTTCTTGTGCGACTTATGCTAATCTTAGTATACTCTACCCGCTCCCATATGGAATATACTGATTTGCCACACAAGCGATGCATGCGATGCTCGTGTTAGCGCCAGAAGCTCAGACTCTCCCAAAGGCTTAGCGGCGGGGCGGGGTGGGGTTGGGCGTTCCGCGCAGGGCGGCATGTGACAAGGGCAGCATCGCTAGTGCATTTGCTTATTTGATACCAAGTGTCAACCGTAAAATTCCCAGATAAGCCAATGGTCGAATATTCCTACATTACTCTTCACAACCAAAAACATATTTGTGCTGTGTGTTCTGGCTAGATAAGCCATAAAATTCATGCAATACCTGTCTGGCTGTGATCTTCTGCGGTTCAGTGCCGCCATCATGCATCTAAGCAACTAGCGCAACCTAGCACCACTACAAACGGTGTGGCTAGGAAGATAACAACGAATTGGTTCTTACAAAATTTGCGAAACGGATAGCAAGGATTGCGAAAATATGTTGTTAATGCTTCTTTCAAATAGGCTTTGCTTTGCTTCTTCTGCAGACTGTTTAAATTCTTCAGAAGGACAGCGTAGTTTTTCTACTTATGCTGCCTTCATGAACTGGTGCAAATTAAAATTATATGACACAGGTATAGAAAATTGCAGGATCAAGCATTCCTTAACCAGGAAGAGGTAGTGATTCAGATATTCGAAGGAAAGGTAATTAACAAAATGAAATTCGCACAATGAAATTGGAGAAAAATTTGCCGTGATATACTGACTGGGTTCCTAATGATCGACGGGTTCCTCGACAAGCAAAACGACCAGAACTCGGTTACTTGATTGACATCCAAGATGATGTTGGTCAGGCAAATAGAGGAAAATTTTGTAGCATCGGTACATGTATTTGCTAGATATGATTTTTCTTGAAGAGTTATTGTCAGTTCAGGTGGGACCTAAAATTCACAAACCAGGAGTAAAAATGAGTCTGAGCGATTTGTGTAAAGTAGGTGAGAAAGAAAATGACAGCTTAGGTAAATGAAGCAAGTAGCTATGTTTAGTTACTAATAGCAAATTTGATATATCTCACATAAATCACAAAAATGAGGTGTTGCGCTACGTAAAAAATCTAAGGAAATGAAATGATGGTTAAGAAACTTTTTCTACGCTTCAGATTTCAACAGCGAATGGGCAGAGGGAATTTCTAGACTGATTTTGAGAAGGCATGAGAAGGATATGCTTCAAACTGATTTATGTCGTTGCCACGTATTTAAAAATGCTGCTGTTACACTGGGATACCCATCGGGTCCGTAGAAACACATCAATAAAATCAATACCAAAACTACATTTGTGTCACGCTGAAAGCATCCACAGTAGCTGGCTTGTGTGCAAGCAACTTTTGACGGTTCACTGTTGAATTGTTTGGAACAACTACCTGTTTATTCTTGTTCTTTTCTACGTCTACCTAAGGTTGGAGGTCATCATTTAACTGACCGGTCTAAGTAGCAAGCCGGCCTCAAAACTAGATTGCGTATTTGAGATGACATTGTAAATCTTATGCTGGAGAAATACTCGGAAATCGTCATGGCTCTGGAACTATTCACGGACGAAGGAGGAAAAGCAACCATATTATCAGATACATCTTTAATCCTCATCTCAGTACTGTTGCTTCCGTTTTTTTATATGCCTTTGGAAACCTGTTTTCCCAGAAATCAATGATGAATGGAAATAATAGCAAACAAAAGGGCTAGAGCAGCAGAATGGTTCTGTCAACCTCGAAGCATTAAGAGTACGTTTTCTTCAGAATGACAGATAACAGACAGTGTAATGTATGAATCCAAGACTGAATCTAGTACAACCACAGCATTGATTCGGCCGAAATAAATGAATGGATGATAAAGAATTCATCGCAATATCAATGGTATTTGATGTTGAGCTAAAACGGAAAATGCTCTTCGTGATATGCAGGTCGACTGATGAAACCTGTGGTAGATTTTAGCAATTGCACTAGTTTGCAAACCGATATACTTTTCTTACAGCGTCAAAGCTTGCTGACAAATATGACTGTTCACTTAGGAACATTTAGGAAGATATAGAAAGAGAGTTCTTTTCAGAAAGGAGACGACTGAAGTATATCATGAAAGTTCTAGGAAAACAGAAATGCAGTGGATCCTTTGAAACTTGTGCATTAGGGAATCTGCACCGAATACTTTGATCGTGCCTTGCATCTCTCTTACCCTAGCTATTCGCATTGCCAGTTGTTTTCGTGCTACCATTAAGAAATCAAACAATGTTCACGGATTTGACCTTCTCTCAATAACGAAAGAACGTGCCGTAGGACTGTATTTTGTTGGTATTATGGACACTTTTCCCGCAAGTACAGCACATCAATTTTGATTGTAAATTTGGTACAGGACTCTTGCAGCGATATAAAGCTCGCTCTGATAATAGCACCGAAGATCGGATCACGGATTGCTGGTGTATGAAACCAAAGATGGAAGGGCTTTTCACGATGTTGATGGTTTAGGGGTTTACAACTTATTCCGAGGGCGAAAAATTTTCGCTATCCCGGCGGCAAAATCAGTTGCTACGCCACTAAGCCGACCGCCGGAAGAAAATGCATGTGATCACTGCGAGTATTCGATGACCAAAATTGAACTAAAGTTTGCAGCATGCTTTTTGCGCCATGCTATGTGTGCTTTTGACCTTGGAGTCAGTTGTCAACTACAACCTGCCGGATTCTATGCACAGCTCTGAAAAATGACGGCGAATCTAGGCATTTAGTGCAAAGCCTAGAGAGAATGGCATCGAGACTACCCACTTCTGAAGAGGTCCAATTAGTGGAATATCATAGATTGCCTTCAAGGTCAACAGCGACCACAACTGGCGTTGCGTGTCGCAATCCAGGCAAACGGTGTACACGAGATAGCGATAGTGAAGTCAGTATCCTCATTAATATCGCCTTTGGTGCACTCGATTAACTTCACGTTTGTGCAGAAGTTGCTGACCTAGGCTAAGGCGAATTATATGCTTCACGGACAAAGTTTGCCGAAGAATTTTTGCATGATGCGGTCAGTTGTATATGTGTTCAACAGTTGGTGACTTCTATGGATCGGGTTACCCATACCCGCCTAACTGGAGAAGAATCATCAGCTTCTCTCCATCAATACATTCTAGGTCAAAATTAAGAAGACTGTGATTTGCCATGCCACTGAGCGCACGACATATTCGGACATCATCGGAAAGGTATAAAGTAGGGGCGGCAATAAATATGTGATCGTTGATGAATACGAGGATTGAGCGTAGTTTCATCAGTGAATACTGTAGAACACTCCATTTCCACTTACTCGTATTTGAAAGCGGTCATTTCACTTGCACACACATCCTTCGCCTGCGAAGAAAATTACAAAGCCACCCATTTCACAGCTCTGCAAATTGTGAATCAGGTTGTCGCAATTCAGGTGAAATAAATCCTTAGAAAATTTGGATAGATGACATTGGCTCTGGCTACAACATCCGCATATTTGTTTCGGCTTTGATGCCAGGGTTTTGCATCTTTCTATTTTGCTTAATAAGCGGTGGACGGAAACCGCTTCCATCATCTTTGAGAGCACCGAGATAGTTAGCAGCGATAGCAGGGTTGAAACTTATATGACTTCTAATATATTCTATTTCCACGTTGTAGGCGTTTTATCTTCATCCAGGCAGCTTTGGAGGATTTGTGTTTTCAGCTCAGATAGCATCGTAGCTGAAGCCTGCGGTGTCATTGGCGGAATGATATCGGCTCCTGGAAAGCTGTAAGCACGTAGTCAAAATATTTTTCCGTAGAACGATTGCATGCTGAATTTTATATGTGTATACCTCAAGCCTCGAACTGTCACGTCCCTGCTAAAGTCTGCTCTGGCCATTGCCCAAGCTCATACAGAATATGGATGGATCCGGTCAAATTGATCAATAGTAAAATGACGGTTGAACTAGATTTATCGCAAGCATCATTGCGCAACTCTGCATCTTCATTTTGTTTGGATAGATGTACATCCATTGATCATAAAGTTATGGAAGACGCGCGGTCATCTTTGCACCTTACACACGGTGTAATTGGGCATCATAAATTCCTGATTCCATCAACGAACCACATGGATTATAATGATGTTGTTTTATTGATTGACACCAGTGTGTCCCCACCGCGTATTGTGAATCCTTGCATATCGAGCGCAAGTAAGAGGATTTTACCCATAGATAGAAATAACAGCAACCGCTGACTCCCAGCATTGAGTTACGTAATCAACAGCCTATTAGCGAAATGATGCAGAGGACACAACGCAACTCGTCAGCATTCACAGGCTATTGCAGAAATCATGGACTTATCCGTCGAACCAATTTATAGAGGGCCATACTCAGTCTCAGCCCCCTCCGCTGTGGCCACCTCCAAACCATTTTCCACCGTTGGAAATACTCGCACTTGTTAAACAATTTCTAACCTGGGTCTAAGCAAACGGCTTGAAACCCCAGTGTTTATAACACGACCTAAAGAATTTTCTCATATCTCACATCTATCTTAGTCTTTTTGGTAAACAACCGCTCTCTTTACATTAAGATCCACACACTACGCCCGTTTGTTTTGGTGAATAATCCTGATATAATATTTATAACTGAATCTTGGTGCCATGATGGCATATCTGACATTCAGCTAACTATCTTCGGATATTACAACTTTATGAAAAATCGGCCTGGTCGTCGAGGTGGTGCCTATGCAATTTATCGCTCGCAGCAGCAACATTCGATAAACCAATGTTGAACAATCTTCAGAAATCATTCTGAATTACGATTTCTGTTACTCATCAGCAGCTGCATATAGGATGCATATACAGCTCACTAAACTGCAGCCAAGAAGACGTAGAACATTTAACGCTTGCATTTGAATCTGCAGCCAGCTTACAATTTATACAAAAAATTACGGCATGTGATTTCAATCTGCCGTCGATTACATGACCCATAGGAACCGCTCCTTTGAAATACCAAAATGTTATCTCCTGTATCCAAAAACAAAGACACGTCCCCCAATCTACCAGAGGTGAAAGTACTCTGGATCTCATTTTTTCACTAGGCATATCTGCAATCAGTGTTAACTTTATTGATAAATTTCCGGGGAGCGATGATCGCGTGATCAAATGCCGTCAAAGAATACGCGTGGCAAATGTACAGAACAAAATGCATTATCATCTGTTCAATCCTATCAAATGGAATATTTGAAAAACCTGGTTGGCTCGATGATTTAAGATAATTATTTCTCTCTTCATGTCCTCAATATGTGACGGACATATTTTATAGCGTAATTCGCTTCTGCGTCGGTACAGCAATAAAATGAACTGTGATTACCAAACTAAAGGCAAATCCGATCGGAAGCCGTTGAAGGCAGCAAGAAAGCTCCAAACACATTCGGCAGAAATTTAAGTTAAATGCTGAATTTGAGCTATTATTACAGCCGCCGAATCTCGTTAAAGAACAGAGGTACAAACGTGGAGGAACCCTCATAAAAAGAGTAAGACAAGTCTGATGGAAGAAGGTCGATTAGCGTTCATTTACCTACCATGGCTCGTTCATGGTGAACGCCGGTCATTTACGGTTGTTGTCCCCAACATCCAATAGCCATCCAATGTTTGGCAAAATTCGCAACATGCTACTGCGAGGGCGGAGACATGAATTTCTCTCTTACCTTAGTGGTGCGGACGTATAGAATTCTCGGCAGACGAGTGATTTAGTGCAGGGTTCAGCTGAGAAAAAGCCTAACCTATAAAGACGCACCGACATGAGGCTGTTGATCAGCCAGCGAGTCATGACGTGTTTCCGGCTGTCAGCTAACTTCGCAATGAGTGAAGCTCATGGCCAACCGTAGGCGTTGGAACGGTCGATGGTTATCTCTGTGTGTCTCCCTGGCTACGCGCAAAGTCCGCTTAGGAGACCGAAACTGCAACGTGCATGTGCGCACGTGATGGCAGCTCAGCTGAGGACGAGGTTAGATATTGCAACTGTTGTCAATGTTATTGAATCACAGGTAATGAAGCGCGAGCAGACAATGCAGTCGGGATCACGTAACTTTCCTGTTACTCAGCGGGCACTGATTATTTGGCTGTGCGGTGAATGCGGTTTAAACGCTGCATCAGCTTCCAGAAAATACAACGCAATGAACGCAGGAATGCGTCCCATCACCGCCCGGTACGTGCTTAAACTAATGAAGAAGTTCGAGCAAACTGGTAGTGTGTGTGACATGAAGAGAACCGGACCGCCTTGCATCACCACGGACGACCGTTCAGCTTACGCTGTAGTCAGTGAAATGTCAAAAAGTCCCGATCTCAGCATTCGTCGGACCGCACAGCACTGTGACACGATACGACATGCAGTAAACCGGATATTACTGGAAAGAAAATTTCGGAGATTTCGTGCACTTCAAGTGAAAGTTTTGAACCCATGCGATCCGGAGAAGCGGCATGAATTTTGCCGCCGGTTTATGAATCACGGGGATATTTGTTCTGTTATCTTTACAGATGAGGCGTTGTTTCATCTGCATGGAACGAGGAAACTACTGTTGGACTAACAGCAACCCACGACAATTTACCGCATCACGTATGAACCACAGTGTGAAACTGATGGTTTGGGCCGGATTAACAAGCCAGAAAATCTTGGGCCCATATCTCTATTCCGGGAATGTAACCGGTAGGTTGTTGCTTTGAAGTACTAAAGCCTTATCTTTTCCTAGCGTCGTTGTGTTTGGAAATGCTGCAGACATTTGTGCTTCCCCAGTTGGAGGCCGAAGGGGCATTCTTACTATTTGGTGCACATGCACATTCTGCTAAAACGGTGCGTGCTTACCTCACCGACAAATTTGGCCACCATCGGATCGGACGCGGTGGACCAATGGAGTGACTTGCTCGCTCACCAGATTTGAAGCACATGGACTTTTTCTATAGGACTATCAGAAGCGGCGAGTGTACAAAACAAGGCGGAATACATTGGCTCAATTGAAAGAAAATATTGTGAACGAATGTCGCGCGATCACGTGGGATACATTGGAGAAATTGCTTGCCAATTGCATCAAGCCGTTTGTGCACTGTAAGCAGAATGCCGGAGGACATTTTGAACATATCCTTTACTGGCATAGATGATTTTTTTAATACATTTCTGTTAATATACTTATTCTCTTTCACAAATGTGTTAACGACTAAACTGGGCCGCTGGCAATTAGTGTTAATGATGCGTCCGGTCGGATAGAATTCTTGACGTCCAGGCTGTCGTTGAGCACATAAACAGCGTAGGCACCGAAATGTCCAATGGCTACTTAGGACGAACTCACTGGGTCGCTATGTGCTGAGGTTCGTCCAGCCTTAATGAAAATCTGACTGTGTTGTTGACTCAGTTTCAAGCTATTGCCTGTAAAGTAGGTGTTCGGGATGAGTTGCAGTAGATGGTAACATGTGTACACGGGGTCGTTCCGTAGCTGGTAGACTAATATGAGGTCTCCATGTAGACGCCTGTAGTGTCGACTGAACACGGAGTGTATTTAGTCGCTGCTCAACCATGGTGAGTTTCAAGCGATGCAAGGTCGCGGTTTAGCCAAGCGTGCCAAGTCTGTATTACGTATTCGAGGTGTTAACGCACGCAGGCATGAAGCATGATGGAGAAGATGAATGATTCTAAACTTTCGAATGCCATCCTCAAGCTAACAACGTGCTGGTTACCACTTTTGGATTCCGACTGTCTGGAATAACCGAAGTCGTCCTGCACCAGCACGCCGAGATCAAGTTCTTGAGGGCTTGTCTGCAGGTCATATGCCCCAATATTCTAGAGATAGGCGTGTCTATGGCTCAGTATCCCCTGAAAACGGTATGCTGTGGCCTTCTAACCGTGAGTTAATTACAGGCTCCCCTGAATTCCCATGTAGATATAATATTCCTTGCTGGATTTCTAGCGTTTTCGCGTAAAATCACCCCTTATTTGCATATATTTATCATGTATGCCCGCAAAGTTTACTTTTCGGCCAGTTGCGCAGCCCGTAGTTGTCGCAGGGTATTACGGGCTAATTAGAGCATATCTGGATAGCTATGCCTATCTAGATCATACGCCGCTTCCCTAATTTTATGTTTTCTTTTCTTTTTTCTGCTACCTGCTTGCAAAGCAGAAAGACATTTTAGCGAAAAATAAAAATGGCCTTATTCGTAGACCATCATTTAATTGCCAATAACTCGCAAAATACTGCACGTATTGTGTTGCTTTTACGTTCAGCGTATTCAGGTGCTAAAACTGGTCCAGATCAGTTTAATCTTGTGCTACTTTAAGCGGTATTGTAACCGTAGAGAGGTTTTTTCTTTTAGCTGAGAATAACTCAGGTTGAAATTTCGCGCCGGAGAGCAATATCAGTGTAAGAAAAGTAGGGCTCTATTTTTTTGTTAATTGGTATTTTTCTACTGAAGCGCGCAGATTTATTTTCTCTCTTAACAACTTGTTTCTATTCTTGTCTGCATTTATCGAAATTTTTTAACTTTTCGTAGGCCTTATAATCCCTTCACTCATTTCTTCCATGCGCGCAACAACAATTGGGGCAACTGAGTGGCCAATTTATGTGCGATCAATTTAAAGTGAACTTGTGGCGAATTGGATTCTGTCCAAAGGGGAAAAGGCACAACTACACCTCCGCGAAGTTTTCACAATAAAAGAACAAGGAGCTCAATATCGCCCGAAGGAACCAGAAAAAAATCAAGGTGGGCGCCTGCGACCCAGTAGCTGTATACCAAACAGTGCCAATGCATTTGTAATTGCTAACGATGAACATATATTTATATTTTGCCTACTTCCATGAAAGAGCATCGGATAAATGTAAGCATTGATCAGAAACCTTTAGGGTGCAGCCTCTAGCAGGTCTAGAAATATACCTATTAATTTATTTATGTGGATAATGTGTCACTTGACCACATTTAATGGCAGTGAATTCCCCACCGATCAGTGCCAGGTCCTATCTAGGTCGCACATGAAGGATCTTGTGGTCGGCCATTCTCTTGATTTCCGGCCAACGTTTAAAGTCATCCGGAACAGTAAAAATTTTGAGGTGATGGCTCTCGCAAGATCGTCGCACCCCACTCGATTAGATTGGGACAGATATGTTCGTTCTCTGACATAGAACTGCTGTTCACGGAGAAAATTACCAACCCATGCTAATAATGCATTGCCTACCTTTTCCAACTGGACCATGATTACGTCAGCAATGATGGTTTCCATGGCTTTGGAAAGCGCAGATATAAGTTTTACCGGAAGGTAATTGGTAGGATCAGACGGACTTCTCTGAAAGAATACGGCAAGTGGATGGGCCAATATTGTTTATGTGAAGGCGGCATGTGTTCGCTCAACGCCATAACTCTTCATATTTGGCTTCTCATGAATAATGTTGGTTCCATGTGATGGTGAAAAATTTTTGCGCCGATGCTTCGGTGACTAGTGATGTGGTTTTCAATCAATTATCCTAGACTACCTCTAGGGTGCACTCAGTCATGTATGTCCAACTGTTATGCTAACATCACTCAATGAATTGCTAGGATCACAGAATTGAAGGTTTGATTTCATTCGCTACGACGAATACACCGATACATAGCCGAAAACCGCAATGCATTTCTCAGTACCTGGTTCTGTCCGCATTCGGTGCAAAAATTTTCCACCATCACATGGAAACAACATTATTCATTATTCATTATATTAACGATATATTCCAGAGAATAAGAACTGGCTTTGTCTATGTTTTCTTTACAGTATCGTAAATTGTCAAATTCGCAGTCTTGAAAACGGTGTTCACATATCTGTAAACAGGAGATATCCAATACGTAACAAAGAGGTAAACTCATGATTCCAAAATTTACTAAGTGAATCAGAGAACGTTTCTTTCTAAGCCAATACTCAAAGATTTGGAAAGAAACTTCCAAGTGATATCAGAATATGCTGTGCACTTTGCAATTTTATGATAGCGATTAGTAAGCATTTAACCGTTCAAAATGTTATTAAGATGTTCTAGACATCACAGTCCCTTGATAACGTATTTGAAAACGGTATTCATGGTGCCTGAATAAATTTCCAAAACACATAAACATAACATTTCGGAGAACAGCCACTCTCACTACATTTTTTTCTTGGCCCAAATATCTGTAATATGATTGTTAAGAATCGTGATTCAATGTCATGAAAAAATAGCAGAACGATTCCGATTACTCTACTACCTGATTTGCAATTGCCCCCATGTACATATCTGATAATGTGTTAACGAAATGTCATGGAAAATTTGTACCATTATTTGATCTGTCCGTATTAGGGGACAGCTTCTCGCGTCGTCGAGGAATATACAATGTACTCATTTATTTATTTAGTCAATATGGCTTCATATTGCATAGTAATGTGGATCGAGCTAATAACATAGCCGTCTTAGTTTCATCCAAGAAAATCGCTTCTGATTAGCTCTTTCAGCTTTACCAAGCCACTTGGTGGTTGTCATCATATTTTGTGTAAAATGCATAGGATCTCGTGTTTAAATGGGCTATTTAACAAACGGGAACTTGACATACAGCGAAGGCTTTGAGAAACAGTGCCTACACTGCAGTCACGGGGAAGGCAGAGGATTTCTAACCACAGCGGATTTACCTCCGTAACATTCACAAATGACAGCATGCTGCTCAACTCGGCTAGTCGTTATCTATCAAAATCCTTGGAGCCCAGATTTAGATCCGTATCTGCAGAATAGTTTTTTGTGGGAGGCAGATTACCTCTACGTAGATTCCTTTAAACGGCGAAGCATTAAATTTTTGCTCAGTCATTCATAAAGTACGAATTTATGGTGTTGTCCAGTACGCTGTTGTAAATACCGTGCTCAGGCAGCCGCAATTTATGGTCCTAGATTAAACGCTCATTGTTATCTCACACAATTTGGCAATGGCAAAATATAAACAGATGGTACGCATATGCGAGAATCGAATTGAGTCCACTGGGACCGCTCTGGGAACACTTTGGTTTCGCGCCTAACAAAATGCACTTACTCCTCTGGGCAAGTATTTAAAAATTTACCCATATATATATATATATATATATACGTGCTCAATGCTGAGGCTGACGTTGAATTCTTGATGCTTCTTCATCGCAGTTAGGCTAAACCAACTTACACTTAAACTAGGTATTTTTAAGCTGGGTAAATTTCATTCCACTTTATTTGGTTTGTTCTGCCTACCTGAATAATCATCTATTAACTGGCCACCTTGTATGCGCTAATTGCCCTTATCTTCGGTAACTTTAATGCGTTAGTAGCATTTTTAAGTACATCGTGGACATTTCTTACTTATCGAGGATTCGTTGCAACCAATTTATTTCATATGGTAATTTAACGAACAGTTATGCAACCGTATCTCTATGCATTATTGGCTTTATTTTATTTCTTCTTGTCGTTCCAAGTGAATGGCTGTTGCTTGATATCCCCGGTGTGGCTGCGCTTGATGTGCATGTTGACAAGGTGCCTACCTGTCTATTACCCACTACGTCGTTCATACTGTCTCCTAGAGGCTGTATGGACGAGGAAGTGAGGAATAGACAGGTGGGCATCTTGTCAACATGCACATCAAGCGCAGCCACCCCGAGGATAGCAAGCAACAGCTAATCACTTGAAGTCACAAGATGAAATAAAATAAAACAAATAATGCATACAGGTACGGAGACATAACTACACACTAAGTGAGCGTAAAAAAGTGATTACGAGCGAATCCGCGATAAGTTCAAGAGGTCAGAAAACATATTTTACGAAAGTGCCACAAACGCGAAAATTTTATCGAAATTAGTTACAATTGGCTTAGGCGACGTGTGCACGTTTATATAAAATAGTACAGGTGGACAATAATATGAGGAAGAAAACCATTAGGACAAAATTGAAAACCAACTTATCTTTGGATGCATATATTTATTTCCGATCACAAATTTGCACGTGACTGTGCGATTACGCTCATTTTAGTAATTATTGATAGACGAAGCATCTATCTTCTTCACAGCCAATTCCAACTATTTAACTGACTTGCAGCGAATGTTTTCCCTGTTAGGATGTACAAATATCAGCTCCCTCTCTGCACAGAATTCCTTCCGTTCACCTGTACAATTGACTGAATTTAAGTCCTTGAATTCAATTGCAATTATATCGAATAAAATCAACAGCTGATCAGTGTATATAATGCGCATTACATTAGTGAAGACTTCAGTTTCATTTTGAGATAAAAATGGCCGTAATTTTCATTATATGCATCTATTGCACCAGATCCTTTTAGATTTATCTCATTGTCGTAACTCTTAAGAAGTTGGAGGAAACGATAACTCTGTGGCAAATGGATGGTTTTCTGTACACCAGGTGCTATGTGCGTCAATCCAGCATGACCTTATCAAAGAATTCGATCTGCAAACCATCATGTTCCAGCCGTTGTCAATGCAATCATATGTTTGATGTCATGCACCCGTGTTCGCTACCCGGGCACAAGGGAAGCTGTAACATTAGGTTAGGTCGCACGCTACACCATAGGGCTGTTAGTGTTCCAGAAAGCTTGTGCACCGCGACGAACAAGTCCGCTACATATGGGAGCCACTGTTGCATCAAATGCACACGCGTGTGCTTCGCCACTGTTGATCGTGAACCCAGCGGGAAGCTTGTTAGTGTTTCGACTCTGCGCCTTACCCCGCATATAGGGCCGAAATAGGAAACATTTGGGAAGCAAGGTCAAGTTCACATGTTCACCTGGTCCTCTGTCTACATAGACGGACAGAACTCACTAGGCTTCACACCTGCAGCTAAAAGGTATGCTGAATAGTGTCACCTGATGTGCCCAGTGAAAAAGATTAAGGAATACATGACTGCGCATGTTAGCTGAGCAAGGCCACAGGGCTATCAGTCGCATCTACTGAGTCAAGATGCTTCGCAACATTTTGTTGGATACGTTTGTTTGGATACCTTTACTATTTACAATATACCTGAGAATTCTTAAATCCCACTGGTTCAGACAGGGAGGGCCAGTGGTTAGATGTTGGGTGGAAAACTGAAGACATAATGAGCTTTCAGATCACGGTCAAGTAAAGTTTGGTGGATGAGAACTAAATCCCCATTTGCCTGCAGTATTAAAGTTATCTGTGAACCGAAAGTATGAATTTTCGACGATGGAACTAAGAAAGGCGGTGGCAGTAATAATAATGCGCTTCTACAAAATCAGATGCAAACATGATTTCTACCATTTTGCATCTAGTGGATCTAATTTGATGGAAAATATGTTGCGCTGGCCCAAGCCAAAATGTAACAATCTGACGTCCCAAAATGTTGCCCCTAAAGGCTAATAATTTTCATATATATGAAGGCCAAATTCGGTTGTCCATTCCTTCAACCTGATAGTTAGTCGCTTGCTCCCAATTTTACCGAAAATTCGGATTCGTTTGGTTTCGAATCCGCGATGATTTCAACATATCGTAGCTATATTTTTGGGAGTCCCAGGAACCAACCGATGGACGAATTCAGTCTTCGACCCAAACATTTTTCAAATCACTCATTATAAGTATGAAGTTAGTTGACTAGATTATGTCAGTTTTGTGATTTTTATGAACTTTTGTCTGAAACGTAAGCTGGGAGATGATTACATTAAGCGGGGATATTTTGACGTGATAACACTAATCACGAGCTGCGAATCCTTAATTCTTCCATGTGCCAATTGTTCTTCCTCAAAGGTACAGAGAAGGCAACCGTGTAATAAAAATGGTGTGATCGAATTGCATAAACTTTTGTTCCTTCACTGTCGGCGAAAATGTGCATTCCACTGTCACATCACAAACGGTTAATCTAGCACGCCTGACATCACTTTCAATGAGGCTGGACCTTACCGTGGTGCGATGGTTTGTGTGCCTCAGCCATCCATTGAGCTATGCTGGGTGGTGCTTTTGTACCCTCAGAGTCACTCATACCAGATTGGTCAATGGTTAGAGGCCAGACAAACTCAGCCTCCTGGTCCTCCAGGTTGGGGGTTGGAATCAGAGTGACACCTTATACCTTACAACGGACTCCTTGTAGCCCACCGCCAAACCCGCTGCCTTGCGGACAGGTTTTGAACCAAAGGCTTTGGTTGAGAACCCTAATCGTTCTCCTCTTTGGGCCTGGGCAACCTGACAGTATCCTGCCCACGCAATACTATGAACCTTACCTCAAACAATTATTTGATGCTCTGGCCACCGCATAGGATAATCAACGGTGCCCTATCTACTGCATCGAACAGGGTGGATAGAGGTTTGTATACTACTGCTCAAGCCTTCCCGCCTTCTTATTCCCCCTCTTACGCTTTTTCTCTCTTACCGTCCCCTTCCAACTTCACTTATATCCACCAGTTTTCAACCCCCGATCCTTGGCCCTCCCCCAACATGCTTTCCTAGGCATTTACCTTCTAATTTCAGCTCACATGTGAACGCGGAGCGTCACTACTCTCCTGTCGACAAGCCCATGTACAACCAAGCGGTCCATTCCAGTTCATCGGCTTCCATTTGGAGCCCTCGATCCTCCTTCAGATTGGCATGCCTCAATGTACGCACATTACTGCAGATCGGTCAACAGACAGCACTTGCCCGAACATTGGAGACCCCCTCGATCGATATCTGCTGCTTATCGGAGACCCGCCTGCAAGACTCGAGCTCTGTACTCACTCTGCGATCCCCTTCAGGTGACACTAGCAGCACTTTCTAATTGCGCCTATCCGGTGATGATGCAGCTTCGAGCACCGGCCAAGCCGGTTTTGGTATTGCCATAAGTCCCCGGGCTGAAGCTGTTCTGGTTGATTGGATTCCAATCAGTAGCCGGATGTGTGTGGTCCGATTGGCTGGCTCGTTTAAAGCTTCAAAGTCGCGCGGGACTAATAGATGTCTATTCATCATCACTGCCTATGCACCCATAACCTGTAGCGATGATTCGGTAAAGAACGACTTCTACCGCCATCTGACTCAGCTCCTTCGCCACAGAAGAAGCACGGAAACTGTTGTTCTGGCGGTGGATATGAACGCACAAGTTGGAAAGTTGTCCACTGATGAAATGCATCTGGGTAGTCAACACGGTGTAGGCTCCCGTAATGATAACGGTGAGCGGTTACTTCATTTGTGTGAGGATGCTCGCTTATTTCTTGCGAGCACTAATTTCCGACACAGCAGTCGCCGGAGGGTGACTTGGCGCCCACCAGCATCGAACCAGCCTTGGACGCAAATCGATCACATTGCCATCAGTTACCGCTGGCGGGGCTGCATCCAGAATTGTCGCTCGATTTGGAGCACATGTGTGGACACTGATCATGCATTTGTATGTGCTGACATGTGGATCCGTTTTGGCCGACGACCACGACGACGATGTGAGTGCATTGACACCAGCCAACTGACAAAGCCAGCTGTTCTGAATGCGTATCGAAGTACGCTGACATGCGAGTTGAGTAATCGCTCACTGGAAACAGTTGATGGTCACTGGTCACATGTTCACCAGACCTTACTAGCAGCAGGCGAATTCTCATGTAGTATGTCTAATAGCCAACATGGACGTTGGGTCGCTTCGTGGTCTCTGGAACTTATCGACGCTCGCCGGCATATCCCGGCTGGAAGTGAACACAATGAAACTCGCAAAGAGCTCCGGGCAAAACTCCATGCTAGCCTGAAGAGAGACCGCGAATCTTGGTGGTCTCTTCGTGCGGCAGCGATGGAAGTGGCCGCTGCCCTTGGCAACCATCGTAAGTTATTCCGTCTGATACGGGAAACGGAGAGCAGGAGACCTGGTGTTAGTGAAACAATTTGTGATGAGAGTGGACAGTCTATCCACAATTTGTCAAAACGTTTGGAGCGTTGAGCTAAGCAGCTTGAAATGCAATTTAATCGGTAGAAGTGCTTGATTCTTCGTTGGCCAGTGATCGCCCTGCTCCGTGGGCTGTCCCTTCGGATCCACCCTCTCGCTCAGAAGTCGAACGTGAGATCAGCCTATTGAAGTTGAACAAAGCCGCGGGACCAGATGATCTTCCTCCAGCCCTCTTCAAATTTGGAGACACTGCGCTTGTTCATGCTTTACATGAATTACCAGTGAAAATGTGGGAGCAGGAGATTGTCCCAACCGACTGGAGAGGCCCCGTTAATGTTCCCATCTTCAAAGGCAACTCGCGCTTGGAATGCGGCAACCATAGAGGAATTAGTCTGCTCTCCATCGCCTCCAAATTACTCGCCTCCATAATTCTTCACAGAGTGACTGGCGCTCGTGAAAGCCATATTCGGGAAGCGCAAGTCGGGTTTCGTCGGGGTGGTGGCTGCATCGACCACATCTTCACCTTGCGTCAGTTGTTGGAGCACCGTCACGTAAATTGGCGGCCCACCGTAGTCGTGTTCCTCGACATCAAAGTTGCCTTCGATTCGGTTGATCGATGTGCACTTTGGAATTGTCTACTCAGAAATGGTGTGTTTGAGAAATATGTAAATATTATCCAAGCATTATATGCGCGTAGCACGGGCAGAGTGAGGGCTTACGGCAAGCTGTCGTCTCCATTTGGTATCTGCAGCGGTGTGGGACAAGGATGCCAGCTGTCAACTTTCCTCTTCAACTTCGCTATTGACGAAGTCATGGAGATTGCATTTACAGGACATGACTTGGAATGTGTGGAGCTATTCCCAGGAGAACGACTGCTCGACTTGGAATATGCAGACGACATTGCCCTCATCTGTGACCGCTCCCAGACGTGCCAAGCGGCACTGGACAGATTAACACTGGCTGTCAGTCGCTCCGGGCTTTGCTTTGCACCATTGATGTGCAAAGCGTTCCTCCAAGATTGGCAGAGATCGCCCCCTGTGCTGACTCTTGATGGGAATCAGATAGAAGTCGTTCAGAAATTCAATTACCGTGGAAATTGTATCGGCGCCCATGGGATCTAAGACGAGATCACGAACCGTTTAGCAAAAGCACTTCGTGCTTTTGCTAACCTTCGCCACCTTTGGCGGTGACGCGACATTCTCCCTGAAGGGTTGAGTGTACAATGCAGCGGTACATTCGACCTTACTGTACGGTTGCGAAACTTGGCCCCTAAGATCGGCGGACATGAAGAGGCTAGTTACGTTCGACCAT
The DNA here is from genome assembly GCA_944474145.2 of Dicrocoelium dendriticum. Lineage (NCBI taxonomy): Eukaryota > Metazoa > Platyhelminthes > Trematoda > Plagiorchiida > Dicrocoeliidae > Dicrocoelium > Dicrocoelium dendriticum. The sequence goes on from CALYDF020001857.1 coordinate 23,172, forward strand.
CGGTGCCTTCGCAGTATGGCTCACATCTGGTGGGAACATCGAGTGAGTAACGAGCGTGTTCGACGCGTTGTTTACGGCCCAGGAAAAGGATCTAAACCGCTCAGCACCATTCTTTCCCGCACCAGCCTCTGATGGCTGGGCCACGTGCTGCGCATGTCAGCCCACCGACTCCCTCGACGTGCGTTGTTTGCTCACCGGGTATGTGGGTGGAAGAAGAGGTGGCTAAGCAATGACTTGGTCCAGAGGAATGAAGTCCCTCATTTCGGAGCTAGCCTCGGTTGGAGCTTCACGGCTCCCTGGTTGGGGTCAAAATGACGGTGAACTCGTTTGGCTGGATACACTTGCTGAGATGATAAGGAGCCGACCTCAGTTGCGTTCCTGCTGTGAGTTTCTTTGTCCCTCCCCATCCCTATTAGCCTCCCCCTCCATCTACGATCTCATTTCGTAGGGTAAAACATAAAAAATTTTCCCAATGGCTAGTCACTAGCTTACCGGAACGATGCCTACCCGTTGCTGGTAGCTCAACTGGAGTGTGAAACTGTCGTATTTAGTTTTCCTTTATATATTGTAAGTATGTATGTATTTCCTTTATGCATTGCGGTACAATAGCGGAGGTGTTTCCCACCTCTAGCTGACATGTATAATGATGATGATGATGATGACATCACTTGCCTTGTTGATATTACCCGTTCCAATCAACCGCTTTGGGTTTGCTAAACGGCCACACATCTCGGACACTCTCACACACGCACCGTATTTGATCGCTGATCGTGCGATCGCGCTGGGGAGAATAGCACAACTGTTAATTCGAAGTAAGTCATTTGATGTGAGCAGTAAATCTGCCACCTGACTTAAAAGCGTGAGGCAATGCGTCTTTTATCCCAGTGATGGAAGGTTATCCAAGACAGCCCCAATTCAGGCCCATTTCCACTGCACGTTACAAAAAACATTTGTATGCGGCTTAATGGAGAGTTTTGAATCCTAGCTGAGTGTCGGCTTAAAATATGTGTGTTGTGTACATTTATTTCCATGTTGTGTGCTTTGTTAAATTGACTCCAAGGATGAAAAAAATGACTGTTGAGCAGATATAAAAATATCCCCAATTTTACAAAACTTGCAGTTCCGCTAATTCATGTTGGCAAATAAAACAGCATTTTGCTATAGACGTTGCCTGACCAATAAAATTATCATCTCTACAATTTTTTCACCTATTTCATTGAAACTGATTAAACAATTGGAAGTAGATAATGAACCCTCAGCATCATTGGAGAATCAAAAGGCATGAAAGACACAGTACAATGACTACACCGTCTAGTTGCTTCATAGTTAGCCTTAAGCCGGAATTGTCATGTTTCATTTTTAAATATTAAATGGATTCCATGCTATCACATGACTACCGGGAAGTCACATCAACACCTGCTTTTAGAAGTTTTTGATCAATTTATAACCCACCGCGGTGTTTTATCCCGCACCCTTTCATCCTGACCTGCGTAACCGATCCCCTGCTAACCAAAGAATTTGGCTCTTTGTTCACACATTTTCATCACAATTTTATGGTCCCTGGCAGAATCAAAGCAGATTATGATTATGGCAACATTCATGAATTTGCGTCAGTCTTGTGTGTGGGGATGTATGATGCAACCTTTAGAGATAACAAATATCAGTTACCCGGACAAACAGGTGACCGTTGCTTTGACGTCTTTGCTTCCGTTTTATGTTTCGTTGTTTCCTTGCACGAGGGACACGGTAACTGAATATTTCATGTCGCCTGCGCAAGACTAGCGTCGTAACTTGATCCACCAGGGTTTTCGGGCGGGCAACACACAATAAACATTTACCTCTCCAGTTACAGTCCGAGTGACGAGTTTTCACATTTAATAGGAATGCGCGTCGCAATCCATTAACAAAATAAATGTGTAAAATATCTCCTGAGATTCATCTGGCAACCTTTCTTTGATTGACTGTGTTACAATACCTAAACTGTAAAGAGGCTAATGTAAGCAGAGCAATCAGCAAAGCAAAGTGGATACGATTTGACTGCTTCTTCTATGCAATGAGTTGGTGTGATTATTTTGTTTTTAGTCGCACTGGTTTGTATGCACGCCATCTTTGAAATATGTACTCAAACAAACTAGAGTTAAGGGCAGCATCAAATGGAATTGCAGTGATTCAGTATTATAGCTCGAATGAAGGGTCTACAGCTGAAAGTTTGCTGATGTGAATTTTGCTTGGCCAGTGAAATGGGTTAATTTTTATGCGGTAAACTACGGCCATGTTAAAATTTACTTAAACTGCAATACAGTAAATCATGCCGCTTGTTTCGAAATGATTTTACCCGAGGGAAAGCACATTCAAGTGGACGGAATGAAGGAAGCAAGAGATGTCTTAGCCCGGATCGTGTAAGTCTCTAAGCAAGTAGTTCATGTCTCCATCTCATCAGTGTTCGGATTACAAATCTACCTAAAACTAATTCTGGAGCTAAAATCAGTAAGATATAATTGATGTTCATATCGAAACTGTTACACCGCCGTTCGTCAGCTAACGGTATTCATAGCGCTTATAAATTTTACTGAAATATGGAAAGTTATTTTGGCGCGCCAACTCATTCGCTCTGCTATTTCGGTATAAAGAGTGCTCCAAACTGACCAACGTTCTATTTGAAGTATCGACTAACTGAATTGTGTGTGTTGGTATTGTATTCCTAATGTCACTGTATAATCAAAGATTTAACAACCTAGTGTTTAAGGTGCTGGGGACATCCTAGGTGAACTTTCCATATGCTTCAGTCAATACCCCATAGATTATGGTTACTGTTTGCTTAAATGTGATTGACGTTACGAATTGTTATTGTTTGTCGTTATGTGTGATGAATTAGTCAATACAGACTGGACGCTGGTATTTGATTTCAGCCTCTCAAAATTATAATCTGAAAACTGTTCATGTAGTTATGGTAGTGCAGCGCAGGCACTGGGCTTAGTATAGGTTGAGTGAATTACACCACATAAATCCTTTATACTGACTCCGGGTAGCTCTACGAAGATGTCTAACATAAGAATGTACATGGAAAATTAGCGGAAGCGGACTCGTTGTAGCTAACCCGTGGGTCGATTCCGATACATCAGAAAGGCACATTTTTTCAAGCATATCTGGTGTTGTCAGTTGATGGCTGTTGTCTAAGTAGTGTAAGGTGGTCCTACCTCACGAACCATCGAAATTGTGAATTCTCTGGTTGGTGAGTCGACATGTGATGAAAGAGATGATCTCCAAGGATATCAACTCTCCAATTACTCGTTCAAAAGGCCAACCAAACAATAGTTTAACTTCCCTCCATGTTGGGGGTTAGTCCCAATGTACGAACAGTGTCAGCAAATGGTGCTGACTGCACTAGCCCTTAACCACCAGCGCTGAGGACAAACTTTGTGGTCACAACAAATTCAGAAGTAAAACTTATCTACGAAGTATGAATTTACCTACCCAAGGGTAAGTAGTTGTAAATGTGTTTATCTTGTGGAAGACTTCGTATCATGATATTAAGAACTAAGAAGCTGACTGCACCAAGATCGAATTTTGTGATATGCGCATGCAGGTGATTTAAAGATTGGTTTGTCTGCATCATATAAATACCGGTGTATGGAAGTCTGTGTTACTAATAACATCTCATGTTTACACTTTGAAAGAGGTTCACTGTGAAAATGTAGCTTAAAATATATGGTACTTTTTAAAGTGACTGTTTGAAGGTCGCTATATTGTACCAGAGTTTGGTAAATACATTTAATTTATGTAGTCACAACATACCTATAGGAACTCGTTAGCCTGTTTTATTATATGCCGTAAGAACCCGATGAGAAACTCGTCACTTATTTTATGGTCAGGCAAAACGTTTCAGTCCTATCATGTATAACTGACAAATGAGAATTAGGACTGTGTCACTACGGTTAGGTATGCGGTACTGCCCAATCGCACTCATTGGATAAAGCTCTTCTCATGTAGACCGTGAGTTCAGACATCTTGGGAGGAGATGGAAATCGTGCATACTCAAAACTCAAGCTTTAAAATCAAGTACCGCGCGTGTCCATCTACTCATATTCAGTCTTTGAAGATGCTAAAAATAAAGTTTCAATGTAAAGCTATTCTCTGTTTTCTTCGTGTTCATTTCGAGAAGGTCGCTCTCGGACACCCTTCATGGTACCTCCACACTTGTTAATAAAATAAATGGCGGATTATTGCATACTATTCGTGCCCAAGCCACTTCAGTTGCGCATAACCACGTAGTCAACTAATAAAACTTTGAAAACAAGCTAGAGGCCTTTGACGGTTCAATCTGCAGACGCTGTAATCAGCGACCAGTTTCGTCCTGGTAGTAGCTCCAGTTGGAGATAGCCTAAGAAATTATTACATCTCAGCACATTGGCTGAAAGCTTACGTCGTAATCAATCAGCATTGAAATACGTACTGGTCGTTTACGCATCTCCATATTATTTCACACTTCTTTCGCGCTTTTCGAACTTTTAATACGCATAGCGAAACAACTTCTCATTCTCTGAGTGAATGCAATATTTGCCTCCCGCAGACGAACCCTGATATCCAGTGCCGTTTAGACAGCAATCTTAACATAACAAGTCCCATCCCTGATCTCTGTATTGGATTTAAAGCTTGGCTGGCTCACGAATCCTTTTGGTAAACCATCTCATTTTGGAAATAGTGATTTATCATGGTAAACTTGCTGCTGCCGATGTTACAGATCTCAGTATCATGAAGTATGATATAGGGCTTACACTGTGGCCAGCCGAATCACACATGTATTGTACTTCTTGGTTCAGTGTATTAGTTTGAACTATATCTCGTGGTTTGGTTTTTGAAGTTAATTAAGCTGCAAAAAGGCTGACAAATGTCGGTATTCAATTTTCTATCAACCAGTAACACAGGTGTATGCGACACAGTCGCGGGAATGTCAGCATAGTGTCCCGTGATGTTTTATCATCGTTACTATACTGTTTTCATGAATGGTAGCAATCGTAAACTGAATTTCCTAAAGAAATGCCAGTGTCTAATCGACAGAAAGGATAGTAGTGTGGCCAAGCAATTTTGCAAAAGCTCACGAAAAATGGTGATCAACTACTCATCGATGGAAAATGTGATAGCTGACGAGTCAGACGGAGAAAACTGTTAAACAGTAGCCATTTGACAATTACGATAACATTAGTTATATCCTTGGTACAGTATGCTTGCATCCAACAATATGTTTAGGACAAGCAACTGAGTAATCTTTTCCGCTATTTTCCTTCCAAACTCTGGTAGTTCAACGGAATGCTCACTGCTTGTTGCTTGGATGTGATATGGTCTAAATATAATACGTAACTGGAGTTTACTTAGAAAATAGAACTTAATTGCTTACACTTTCTCATCCTCACCAAACCTGCAAACTAGACTGTGACGTGACGTAATACAGCTTAAGCCATGCTTTAGCATATGAGGTTTGCTAGTTGAAGTGTCATCGTGAGTTTACATACCTTGCCTAGCATACTTGGGGGAGCGAAGTTCTACTGAGCGAATGGTTGCCGTCTACACTTCGTGTTTTGATAAGGTACCAATTGGAAAACTGCGATTTTGTCCACACATTGCATTGCTTACGCATTTACCGGTCTGTGCACCACAAGTAGGGAAGACGCAGGTGTAATCTATCTGCGCCGTCTAATTATTCTCCAACTGCAAAAAAATTGTTTTACTCTGTAACCTGATAATCGATTTCGAAATCATGTGGATTCTATTATACAGCATAGGGTTACTATTGACAAATCATTGAATACCCAACGAGGATGAAAGCACTAATGTGCCATCGAACTAAAAGGTTTTACTATGTCAATTTAACCATTCATGAACAATCTTATCAGTCACGGGAATAAGATCTTATCGCTACGACCCCTAGGTGTATGTTTCTGGTAATAGCCATCCGGATTGGATATACTATACTGTCTGCCCAATCTGCTTTTGTGCGTTTGTATATTTTATATATATGAAAATGTTCTGCCTAGGTAAGTACATACATTTCTCCGATTCGATAAGGTTAGATTGACAAATGAAATGGAAACATCCGGCAGCAACATTGTTATGCAACCGCCATCAAAATGTGTGTTAGGTGTACACGTCATTCACATCTCGGCCTCGATTCAAAATGGTTTCTATCTGTGAAACCTTTGAATTTTAATTACAGTCCTTGGTGTATTTGTGTTACATTTGGTGGAACAATGTATAAACGCATGGGTACAATTGCGCTCTCACATAACGTAGAAATCAAATTTCCACTCCAGTGGTTTGAAATGTATTGGGGTAGAACGATTTCAATCGGTCATCCAATAAGCCTGAAAATGTGCTAAGTGAAAGCGAAAATGACTGCGATATTGCCATTTGAGTGCCGTTTGGCGTTGTGAGATCAATACCAATCGTGGAAAACCGTTTTATGCAGCCTTAGGCAAATCATGTATATATTTGAAAAGGTCGACGCAAATGATCAGGTATGCACTGGTGCTCTAAACCCCCATTGCGAAAATGCCGGATTAAAAGCTGTCAGTTGGATTGATAAGTTCCTTGGTCAAAGGATGTTTAATGTTCCAGGAGCCAATTTATGCACATGTTATAGGTTAAAACTGGTCGTTCAACTTCTAGTGCACTTTAACGCCCCACCTGGCTTCGCTTCCGATGAAAACCGGTGAGTGATCATTGCAAGGTACCCTGAATTTAACCATTAGAGCGGATGCCAACGAAGTTTGAAGTATCGTTATACATCTATAAAGACTAAGCGGCATAAAATCTGAAACGGAGCTGTCATTGGGGCATTCCAACATTTCTCCATGTGAATCCTAATGTAGTTTTGATTGTAGGAATATGACTGCAGTTTTTCAGACATCGGAAATATTAGTGCGACTAGATTTAATTTATTGCACCATTTTTCCTGCAGAGGAAATTCGGTACCAAAAGTTGCATCCAGAGACGAGTAGTTATGGGCATAGACAATCTGTCATCGTTCTCTAAGCAAACGGACCGTAATTTACTACAAAAACCGTGGGGTACCATAAATGTTGTTCCTATTATTGACAGAAAAATAACCCTGTTTCATATCAGATGAACTAGCTGCTTCTGGCGCCAAATAACATGGACGGCTAATAGTAATGCGAGCTTTGTTTTCCGTTATGTTTCCATGTAGACAAGAGCTTTTGTCCTTAAGGCATAAATCGCTGACGAGCTTTGTCAATGCACCATATACAACACAACCGCACAAACAATGCTTTTGTTGGTGATTTATCGGTTCCATTGATAAGAGCCGTTACACTATGTAACAAGAAGAAAAAATAAGCGAAGTTCTTTACCTACAATTTAAGCGAAATGTGCTCTTTATTAGATTATCTGGAACATATTAAAAGCAGGTAACAAAAAACGCTAAGACATGATAGCAGGCCAACCACCTGAAATAAAGAAACTTAGCATGCAAACACACGGTTAGTACATCCAATGCAGCATACCTACCAACCTTGCGCCGGTTCTGCCTACATGCTCAGCAGGACTCGTCGTCGTTCCGATGCTGTTGCTGAGTGGCCTCGCTCTTGGCTCACTTAGCCTGCCTGACTCAGGGAATCGCGAACACAAGTGCTACAGCACCATGCGTTTGACGTCGATGGAGTACAGCCCAAAGGCGCCTGTCGCGGCCGCACTTTCAGCTTCTTATCTGCATGCAGGATGGCGTTCTCTTGCAACTCGGCAACTGCTTACCTGCTTAAAGCACGCCATGTACGCTGACCAGCCGCCATCGATTCCCATGACCTGCAATCAACATTTGAGTATGATAGACAAAATTTGCATGTCCTGGTAACGTAATTTCAGTTTTCCAATGTGCCTTTCCCTGCACTCAGTTGGCAACAAAACAGCTGTTTCGGTATCGGGATCGAATTTGTGCGGCAAATGTGCCCGAGCCCCCACAGGAGCCACAGGAGAATGACGCCGTCCACTGCATAAGTGCCCCTGCTTCGGAACACCGCCGTTTGATCAACTCGGTCACCGCAGCCGATGCTCATTATACGGTCCAGACAAGGTTGTTGCAAGCCCTCCAGATAACGGACATCCTTCCGATAAAGCTTCCTTACTTCGCTGCTGGATAGAAGAACAGACAGCATCATAGACTTATATACTATCAGTTTCGTAACAACAGCGAGTACTTAGTCTTTGTATACATAGCATTCAAGCTTACCGAAAACATCAGCCGCTTTCTATACACCGCTGCGCAGCTCGCTCGTCATTTGCTGTTAGATTGTTAATACCCTACCACGGTAACAAATCCTCGAGATGGTTTCCAAAACTTAGTGGGTCATCTTGATTTAGGGCAGGTCCACCGACTACAATGCGGGTGAAGGCTGTGTTGATGGTGGGCCAGAATTTGGACACTGTCGAAGTCAGAGCATTAGTCATCTGCTGCTACTCATCCGCGTTATGCGCAAACAACGCACAGTCGTCAGCAAACAGCAGCATACTGATAGTTGTCTTACAGACTAGGGTTCTCGCAGCGAAACCATGAATGATCCTCAGCTACTCCAATCACCTTGTGCTTTGTTCGCAGATGACTTGAAGGTGTGGAGAGTAATCCGCACACTCAATTATTGTGATTTACTTCAGCAGAACCTCGACCGCCCATGGACATGGTCTGCAGAGGTTAACCTTCCGATCAACCCTACCAAGTCGCAATTTTAATGACAGGTGGGTAAGTGTGAGCACAGCCGAATGTAAACAGTGGCTGGTCAACGGTTGCATCCCGCGTCTTCCGTGCGTGACCTCGGTGTGCTCTCACGCTGCGACCTAAAGTCCATTGACAACACGAATAGGCTGTACCAAAACAGCCTTCGGATGCTTTGGGCCCTCAGGCGCAGCTTCAGCACTTGGTCCGAAGAGATTGCTACTCGCCTCTTCGTCTCGATAATACGACCAATGCTAGAGTACGGCTCTCCCGCGTATTGTCCCATCACGCTGGGCGAGGTAGAAAAGCTTGAGCGGGTGCAGCATGTAGCCACCAGGCTGATTCCCAACTTACGAGGTATGCCATACGAAGACCGATGTAAGAAACTAGGGCTGTACACCCTAGCTTATCGTCGGCTGAGGGTTGACCTCATCATGACGCACCGGATATTACATCTGAGTGATTACCCCATGTTGAGACAACTGCTTCATCTGCGCACACCAAGCTGCACGCGAGGACACCGGTATAAACTTATCGTACCGAAGTTGAAGCGGGTCGCTCACCAACTCTGTTTCGAACGCAGAGTGGTGAATGTCTGGAATGACCTACCACAGCAGTTAGCAGAGGCGAACACAGTGTCAGAATTTAAGAAGCTCCTAGATAAACACTTTGCAGAGGCAAAATATAGAGAGCGGAGCGAAAAGTAAGGCGTATATGTCCAAGAGCGACGAATGATGCAGCTACAAAGAGAATGCTCTACTCGCTGCATCGAATCAGTATTCAGTATTCAGTCGCCATCAATTCGGTGCTCCAAAACAACCCCGTAAGCACAAGCGGCATCAAAAGCACAATTCATCATTGTATGAAGATAAATAACAAACAGGACAGGAGCTAAGGCACAGCCTTGCTTCACAGGAGAGAAAACTGCAAACTCATCCGATGTCGGTCAACTCAGCTGCACACTCACCCGCATATTACTGTACAGACATACAATTAAACACAAATTTACGCGGGTAACCAAACTTGCCCAACTCCAGCCACAATGCCTCACGGTTCACCGTATCAAATACCTTCGTGAAACCAAAGAACAGCGAGTACGACGGCTGGTGTCGTTCTCTAGACTTCTTCTGCAACGGGTGAGACGCAAACTGCATATCTATAGTGATGCAACCCGAACGGAATCTACATTGCTTTTCCACCATACTCGGTTCCATAACCTTACTGACAAGGCGGTTGAACGGCATTCAGGCAACCATTTTGCTCCCACAACCCAGCAAGTCAATGCATGGTAATTCTTATAATATTGCTTGCTCCCTTTGCCCTTGTAAAGTGGTAGCAAAGTGCATCCTTGAGCTCAGAAGGCATTTCCTCCTCAATCCACATGCGTTGCACCAAGTGATGCAGCACATTCACCAACAGGGCTCCGTCGTGTTTCAATAACTTAGGTGGGATCCCGTTAGCTCCAGCACACTTGCAGTTACGCAGCTGAGCAAGTGGTCTGCATCTCACCTAGTGTCGACGTGTGCGCCATACCCGACTTCACGTCGTACTGCTTCAAGCCGTTCGGACTAAGCCGGTCGATCTCTTAAAGGTTGTTCATGAGATAGTCATAGTGTTTCCCAGATCTGCATTATATCTGCACATTGTGTGCAGGTTGCGCCTGAGCTACCAAGGATAAGCGTCCACAGCGGCTCCAATCTTGGTCCATACACCGCCTTCAAGTAGACAAGCAATTCCTTGTGTTGGCGACATTGGAAGAAATATACCATCTCCGTCGCCATCTCCGTCCACCATACATATTTAAAGCGACGGATCTCAGAGTCAGTCGTTATGGAATTTTGCGAAACTGACTCTACTTCCTTAAATACCTGTAGTCTGTCACACGTTCAGCAAATGCTGCATTCTTCTCCGACACAAATGCGCCAGTCATCGCATGGTTCTCATCAAACCAATCAGACCGTTTACAGTTTGCACGCCCGATGGTCTCCTAGGCAGCAGCTGTCACCTGATCGTGAATGTGGCGCCACAGGTGGCCCACTGTGGCTATGCAATCCACATCCACAGGCTTGCAACAAGATCCTTCTCCAGCCCAATAGTTTCTCCACAGTACCGAGGAATATAATGTTAAATTTACGGCGGTTCACTGAGGAGTGCAATACGCTGGTTTATGAAATTATATGAACAGTTTGGTCTACACCAATTTGAGATAAGCGCCACGCTCGGCTCTAAGCAGTACACGTGTCATGCGCACTTAACTCATGTCTTGCTGTGACACCATGATTTAGTGGAGTAGACAAATGTGACCGCTCCGTGGGTGCGTCCAACTTGTTATATCACTCGCATTCAGTGCAAACTTAGTGTTCGTGATCGCCAGGTCTTGAGTGGCACACAATGAGAACAGCCTGCCCCGTTCGCATTGGCTAAGCCAATGCCATACGGAATGATTAAATCCTTCCACAAGGAGGCTTCACGCCCAACGCGAGCGTTGCAATAACCCAGCAGAAATTGTCCGTCGCTCCTCGGCAAAGACCGTATCACGGAGGATAACTGAGTGAATAATTGATCACGATTGCCATTAGGAGAATACATACTAAATTTATCTCTTCCGGGTCGTAGACGAGCAGTCGTCAGTCGCGGGCTGAATCCTGTCGGCACACCCACCTGCTGGCCACTTAAGCGATCTGATAATGCAAATCCCACCCCATGTTTACGTGATGCTGAAGTGGGGTTTCCAACCCAGTAGAACATATAGCCGGTGCCAACGTTATACAAATTACATTGCTCAGCGAGCCGGGTCTCCCTGCACACCCCAACTTCGATGTTGTAGCGATTCAGTTCCATTGTGGCCAGTGCGGTGCGTCGCCCAGGACGTTTATTCGAGGTTCGGTCCAGTATTGTGCGCACTTCCCAGCACGAGTTGTTGAGTGCTTTGCGCGCAGGTATCCGTTTGCATTGCTGGGCAATCGCATGCTTGGTGGTGGATGTGACTCGTATATTTGCTTGAGGGACTCCGCTCGGAGTCCTTGGCTTAATAGCCTGACCCCCAATGCAGTAGCTGAATTGGAGCTTTGCTTAAGGTTCACCACCCGGAGCCTTTGTCTCAACAGCCTGATCCACAACGCAGGGGTGAGATGTGTTTTATTACATCTGTGGATACCTTATTAAGACGAGGAGAAGCAAGTATTCTATTAAAATATCATTAAAGATGCAAGAGACCTATAAAGCTTGAGTAATTCTGCAGATGATTAAAACTAGCCACTTGCACTTGATTAAACATTTGAAGGTTAGTTAAACAATTGTTGCTTCGTGGTTACTACCGTTTTATTTAGTACAGTGTATTAGTTAATGCTGATAAGTATTGACACGTTGGCAATTTTTCGAAATATACAGTAATTATGGAGAACATACTGTACGAAATATAATTGATATTCTGTCTACTGCGTATATTACAGCATTTACAGTCTGGCAGAGAGGACAGAGGACGGGCATGGCTTACATTATTCTCAGAATTTGGAGGAAACAAAAAGACTACTTGAGCAATTGTTATGCCGCACTTCCCTTCCAATCACTTATTCAAGTATTCATGAACAGTTACCCCTGTACAACACTTCGCCATTTTCCACGTACCTCCTTCACCAGAAAAGAAACAGCCATAATCATGAACCAGCCATCAGGAACTAGGTCCGACTGCTAGCGTGGTACTACAGTCTCTGATTACAATCTGGTAAATGGCAGCTGCGGAACGAAAGCAATATTGTCCAATCAAATTATCTTAACTATCTGTTTAGGGACCTTAGTCTACCAAGTTCAATGCCGGGATTCCGACTTCTTAGCTCCAGTGATTGGAACTTGTTTGCAAATGCAAGTCACAGATCAGCAAATGTGTCACCAACGTTTTCTCGAACTACTTTACCAAGCGAGATAGGTTGTGATTCTTCAACAATATTGCTAATTCTTTCAAAGCTACAGGGAGCACCTGTAGTGCACTTGAATGTAGTTTGTTTATAGAAATCTCCAGTTAAGGAAATTCAGCAACCTAAAAGCAGTGTTGTTTCATAACGGGAAAAGGTACCCGCCTTTTTCTATGGCACGTTATCTGACGATTAAAAACAATACGTCTGTGTTAAAATACTGTTGAGTGCGTTGAATTATGGCACTTATTTCCGGGAAGTCAGCGGTGAATACAAGCTTGTGTCATCCGTTTTTGGGGTCCAAAATAGATACTCGAAATCTTCCTGCATTATATGCCTGTGGGATGGCCGAATCACCAGGGCAAAATGTTTTCGGAGGGATTGGCTACATCGAAAAAATTCCTATTGGGGTAGAAGAAAGTCAAATGGGAGCCGCTGGTTGACACTCAGAATCTTTGATGCCATCTTCGCTCGTCAAGTTATGCCTCAGCAAACAATCTGTCGGATTTCAATACTGGGAGCCTGCAGTTTACACTTTCTATTGTGGCAACTCTCGAAGACTAAGTTTAAATATGGTACCATGATTGGACGGTGGTTAAAGAAGATTAAAGAATATGCTGAAATAGGTGAGCCCCTGTAGTAAAGCGATAGCCGTTTGGAACAGTTTCGTTGCAATGCTTCATGGATTTATGGACAATTACCGGGCAGAAAATAATGGCCAGAGAGTTAGGCATCTTATATTGAGGGAAGTCTAATCAGGATGCTGCATGTCCCTCCAATACTACTTTTTTGATGCTCATCTCGATAAATTCAAGAAGAAAACGGGATCTTATTTAGAACAAAAGGGAGCGCTTGAATTAGGATGTGGTGCATTTTGAAATTTGTTCCCTAGAGTATTGTGTCGAAAAGATGATTGTATACTCTATTTTGGGCCTTTCTCCAGGAAGCAGTATGCACTAATAGCTGCAAATCCAGAATTCAGGATGCAGAATAATTTTTTATCTTCAGAAATAAATGAAAATGTCGGTAGCTCGGGATGCGGATGCGAATTTTTAGCTCTTCTCCGAGATGATTTTATAAACTAGCACATGCACCATGACAATGAACTATGACAATGACAATAAAGTTTAATGCAAAAGTTTGTTTCACTGAAGCTATAAAAGGAAAGCCTTAGCTGGACATGGTCAAAAATCTGTCTGTGATGAACATAGGTGCTTGTGTCTAGGTTCCAAACATGATATTGGAATGGTAACACAGAACATAGGAACAAACGTCGTGTTTCATAGTGTTACTAAAGTTGTTTATCTTCAATCTTCTACTCGGTGTCTGGTTAGTACTTTCACTGAGTGAATTCGTATTCGTAAGCTAGGATACCTTCACTGGTGCCTATACCTTTGTACAATGAGCGGACAATATCATAATTATTGAAGTCTGCCTTAAGCAACCGGCATCGGCTCCAGCTTTTCTCCGTAGGACATGAATGTTGCAAGTTTTCAAAATCTTACCTCACTGGAATTAAAAATTTCTGCGAAATGTATTCCTGCTTTAAAGCTTTGCTGTTGTGTCTCATTTGGATGAATATAATTCCACGGAAATAGTCCCAAAATTATCGATGTATGGAACATTCGTGATGTATTTCTATTGGCTACGTATGGTTCCTTTACAGCCAAATGTTCCTTAATGGAGTACGTGAAGCTCCAAAGGTTTAATGCCGAAATACCAAATCATCCATAAGCGACACAATAATTTGACTTTATTACTCAACGATGATGTTATCAGCTTCTTTCTTTTAGATGAAACGTTACTATGGCATTTAAAACAGTAGTAGGTCCACCACAATCCATTAGTATGGAGACACACTTGTTATGATATATGCCCGCATAATTGTCCGGCGGGAAGCTTTTTCCCATTAGTTTCCATGAAACCGCTATCACTGGTAACAGTTAACTTAAGGTCGCAGAATTTCACGAGTCCGAAATGCGATCTTCGCTAAATTCGACGTGTCCACTCAGGGTGTACTACTTTTCTATAACCTGATTTATCTGATTTTGCTTCAGCTACCAATAATCTTTATCAGTTGAACCAGTAGAAGTCTACCGATTAGGCCAATCGACTGCTGACTGTCACATTTTTAAAACAGCAGCTACGTGCTTAGATGTCCCTTAGCAGCAGCAAAATATTTGTCTAAAGTTTGAAATGAGTTTGACATCATGATGTTTGCTTGTTCCATGAGCGCAAATTAACCAGGAATAATCAGGAGAAACTTAGATCTAATGCTCATTAAATGAATCGCTTAGTAGAGGTTAGCGTTTGACTATTAGTACAAGGCTAATGGGATGCTTGCTGAGCTCTCCGCTCCACTTGCCTTTTGAATCATCGTACAGTGCAACAAAAATTAGGTTAAACTTCGGAGTTCCATTGCTTTGCATATTAGTGACAAGCACCAACGGAAGGTGAAGACATATGTAATGGCAGCAGGTGCACTTTCCAAGTATGCGCAGCAGGTAGCACTAATGACTGAATGGCAGCAGGGAACTTTGGACTGGCGACATCTTCATGCTTGTTATCCGATAATGTCGTGATATGAACAGAGAAGGAAGAGTGCTAACTTGCTAAGTCCTATGCATTTCGGTATTAATTGCACTTCAACCTATTTTAATCACTGAACGCTGAATGATAACCGAATTTCACACGTGGAGCTCTTTGGGAATCATCTCCGAAATATAAACATGCTGCTGCATCTGAGTGTTGCGAAACGGTGATCGGTTCGAGTACTTAACGCTTCCGGGTATGTAAGAATACCATGTATGGAGCATATCTTTCATTGATCTTAAGAGTGTACCGAATAACTGCTCACTCGTGTTCAGGAATATTAACAAGCCTAAATTAGGTTTAGAACTATAACAACATCGTTGCATGTCAGCTGATAGGGTTAGTTGTTTCCGGAACTTTCGATGAAGTCATCAGTTTAGATGTGGTGGAAGAATTGGCTAAAATAAACTAAATCATGCCTCGGTGGGCTATACAAATTACTGCGCATACGAACTGGTTCCGTTTTGAGGAACTTAAAGTTCATTCACAGATTATACACATTCAATGCTATTAACAAATCAGCAAATGGTAGACTATCCTAAATAAACGTTTCAAAATTAGATTGATGTGTTTCTTTCGCCTCTAAACCCTGTTATCTATGAAGTTTATAGAAACTTGGTAGTAAATGCTAAGCAAAATCACATGTTTGCATGAGTTTATTGTAATCGAATCCATAAATGCCCTGTTTGGAAATAAATACAATAGAAGCATTGTAATCCGGAGTGCGTCTGGCTCCGCTAGCTAACTAAGGTGTAAAAGCAACATTTCTCTCAGCACAGCTTAGTTCCCGGTACCAGTTATAATGTATTATATAGGAAGAAGTAACGATGCGCAGGTTTTCATCGATATGAACTTCGTTTCCGTGCAAAGATATCGTAATACTTTGTATGTGCTCTGCACAGTGCACGTGAAACCAATACGTTTTTGCCAATGATGCATGACATTGGAGGGTGTTTGCTTATGGTCATTGTTAAAGCTTGTGTAATATAAAGAGTAAAATCGAGCATTCCGTTGACCCGGTTATGCAGTCCTTAATTTTATATCGGAAATAATTGTGAAATCTTCTGTTAAGTGGAACTTACCAGAGATTTTGGCCCTTCCTTATACTTAGCTTAAGTGAGTTTTGGTAACGGGACTTAAAAATCAGAGCAAGCCATGTGCAACAAAACAACTGTTAATTACTTCTAATGATTGACTAAATAATGAAGGCTAACTCAACATTTTCGAATGAAACTATGCCTTCTTTGGGGCCTCGCTTTATATGTGCCTTTATGCTGATATGCTGTTACCTATCATGCGATGAACAGAACTCTTGTTTTATCATGTCTTTGCAATCAGCAATAAAGATACCTTTCCGTTGATATATTAGTTACATTAACTGAAAACCCAATATAATGCAAAGCAAACTATACTGTTGTTAGGGCAAAACCATTCGAGCGAGAGACAATAGCAACCGTGATTCCCGCACAATTATCTTTCTGCGATGCGCGAAGTACTAACGCTACAAATAGGAAGCAAGTTTTATCCCTGTATGCTCTTGTCTCCATCCGATGAAACAAAGGCTTGCTGCAGCATTAGAACACAGAAGTTTTCGAGTAGCAGGGAAACTAATGTTTCGCTTTCTATACCATTCCTTCAGATCTTAGCTTCGCTAATACCTAAGTGTCATCTATTTCTGTGTACCTTTAATTTTTTAAGGATATCTGCCGAAAATTTGGCTCCAGGTTTTGCATAAGAAAATGGGTTGCAGTATACTAACTGAAAACCGGCTTCACCTAATGGATGAAATAGATGTCAATGCACAGTGATCAATTCGCTGACAAAAGCATCGGTTTAAAAGGTAAGAAATCTGCCGCTTACGAGTGTGACAAAGTCACAATCCGTTTGAGCGCATTAGTTTGGTCCAGCATACAAGATATGGACGTCTATGGGAAACTTTCAATGTATTTCAGAAAACCCTTAAGACCAAATCAGAGCACTACTTCGTAGTGGACATAAATGCTAACAAGAGTAAAAGTACTTTCTAGAAGCTGTGAGACGGGCACAACGTCTCTATGGTCCCAGGTCACCGGGGTGGGAATAATGCTTGCTTGTATTCAGGCATTGTCATCGAATTGGACGCAAGGTACTTATTAACCTGAAACGTTTTGTACTTAAGTGTGATCTTTAAACCGCGAGTAAAGGTTATTTATCGCTTCGCTCAGACAACTGCCCCTTTTCGGACCCAATAGTGATTTGGTAATATGTAGATTCCTTCCATCGATGTATCAGCCGGGACTTATCTTGCATCGCTCTGTTCCGTCAGCCATGTCAGGTAGTAGATTTTGAAGGGCAGCATGTAAAACGTACAATTGTAGACTACATGTTGTGTAGAATATAGAAGTGCCCGGCAGGAAAAAATGATTAATTTGCACTTCCAAGATTTTATGATACTATGCAAACTCGATTAATTATCTTGTAAACATAGGTCGTTGTCATGATAAGATGTTTGCAAACATGCATTTGGGGGACACAAATATGCTTCTTGCTAACAATCGAACTCTGTCCTGAATGTTGCAATCATCCTCTCACCAGAAAACGAATTACGTAAAAAACGTCTAATGCGCTATTAGTTACCATTAGGAATTAAGCGAACCGGTGACAAGGAATGGAGTAGGTTCGTTATCGAAACATTCATGTAGGATAACTGAAAGTAAATCCACTAGAGGATTTTTCTTTCTATTCAAATTAACCAGCTTTTTATGTTTACAGTTTTGACAATATTTCAAATGCAGGCCATTGAAAGCTGCTAAGTTTTAGATCAAATTTGTTCCTGACATGATCTTAATAAATAGGCGGAGAGTTGGTTCGTTCATATGCGTTCCCGTGTATCAGCAACCGCTCGCCGATGGCACATGAGAACAAAGAAAATTTTCAACAAGCCCTAAAGCAAATGAGTTGTCTTTTCTGCATCACGTTCCCAGCACTCAAGAACAGGTATGTTGAGTCCTTAGACTTTAACTATTCCTGAGCAAAGGCAACGGAGTTATTGCTACTTTCAATTAAAACCATACTTATTAAGACGGTGAAAACACGTAAAAGTCAAACACAAGTACCTCGTTATGATTGGCTGAAAAATCGCGGTTACTGCTTTTTGCTATGGAAAGTACCTGTTGCCCCTTGTACCAAAGAATTAACTGCAGTACAACAAGTTGAACGGAATAACTTAGTTTCGGTTTGATCCGCCGATGCAGTTTATGGAATAATTGATGTAACTGCACGTTGGACAATATTCTAATGTTGAATGTGAGAGGTCCGTATCCGAACCAAATGAAGTCCACTGTGGTGTACCTCAAGTATTGGGTCTCGAACAATATGTATTCTTAGCATTGTATTAGGGATCGTGTTAGTGGACTCCAATCGAACTGCATACTAGTTAAAGATGATGCTAACATCTGGCATCACATCAAGACATTGGACGATTACGCGGCGCTGCATATTCTAATGGGGACTATCCGTGGTCATCCAAAAACAGAATTCAGTTAAACGTGACTAAGTGCAAAGTCGGTATCATAAGTCCACAGAATGATCGGACAGAATGGTTTTGAATAATCAACACAGGCCAAAAGGCATAGAAAAGTCCAATTAAGCAACTTGGATACCAGTGGAAAGCTTTCCGAAAGTTCGAGGCATCAATAAGTCCGCAAATACTGAGCGCCTACATGCGACATTTATTTATTATTATTATTATTTATTTATTTATTTATGTTGAAGTACGTAAACTATAATTACTGTCCATATTATTTGATGTCTGCACATGATATTCCCATTTCAAGCTAGCTATGTGCATTAGTTCAGTAAAATAGCTAAAAGATTAAACTGACGATTCACGTATACTCGGATTTGTTTAATTTTCACTTCAAACATCCTTGTGGAATGGACAAGCAGATATTTTATTGCCTGTGGTTAGTCATTGTTCAATTTACTCCAACCGTGCACTTTCACACATTTTTGAGCTCCAGATCTTGGGTAAAGTCGAAATATCTGCAAATTATCTCCCATTTTTTCTGCAGTTAGATTTTAAGAACCGATACTAAATATCGTGTGTTCAAAATGTCAGCGAAGCTAGGTTCTTCATAGAATTTGGCGGTTAAACGAGCATTAACTTCAGCTAGTTTGCGCAGAAATTATACCAACTGTGAACGAGCTAGATTGTCAAGACTCTCAGAGGTGCCTAGCGTAAGTCGACGGTAAGATGAAAGTCTTACAGTGAAGCAATACGGTATTCACAGAGCAGTGTTCGTCATGTGTTACCATTTGTGCTCATTTAACTGTGATCCAGATTCATAGACCATGTGTACAGCTTTTCGGAACGGCCTAGAAGACATAGAATCATGACGCAAAAATTTAAGAGAGAGCTATGTGAAGTGCATTAATCATAGATACGTTTGCGTTAAGAGAGCTTTGGTCCTATTTGGCTCTCTCAGCCTTGGGTACGATATGCATGTCACGTTCATTAGCTGCAACATGTTATTGCGTGTGAAAGCGTTCCTTCGATTTCTACAGGTTGGAATAACTATATCGTCAAGTATTGTTTTGTTGAACATTGTAGCAAAACCTACTTTGGGATATGCTTACTGTATAGTACCGTATACATGCAGATGATTTTTGAAGTTTGTTATTTCTTGAGGGAGATCGGCATATATGTAAACATTATACACAATTTGAAAACAATCACATGAAAAATTCGCCCATCAATTTATTGTGCACCTCTACCCTATCTTCGCTACCGACTGCAATTTGAAGTGCCTCATTTCTGTACGATGTACACGCAGCACTACTGACAGCGTACCTAAACCTATACACGTTATTTTTGTGGCAAAATCCTCGATATATTACATCTATGACTTTCTTGATGGACGACATTGACAGAAGCATACGGGAATATACCGAACCAAGCACCACAAATAAATAACATGGCAGAAGTATGTAGAAAAAGTACTTACTGGTATGTATTTGTGGGGTTGAGTAATATAGAGTCCTACGATTTCGGACAACATTTATATTGTAAACTTATACTGTTGTCTTATTTTATATATTTGGTAATATATGGTATATTCACCGATGGAACAAAAGCTAACTTAGTGGATGAATGAAGCAGTCTACACAATGACTTTGCGCTAGCACGACACATTTAACACTTCCAAACATGTTCAGTTACTTCCTTCAGTCAAGACAATAAATTTTTGACATTGTTATGAAATTACCACATAATTCCACAATGATATGACTTGCGTAAATGCAAAATTCATATGTTGGAGTGGAGCTGTTCCAAACCTAACTTGCTGACATTATTTGTGCAACAGCCGTGCACTAATTGATCTCTCCATATGCGGGAACAGCGTCCTGCCCGGCAGAGAAAAGTATGGTAGTAATTAAAGACAGATTGTAGAATATGTCGCCGAATTTCGTTATAACTTATTTTGTTCTTCCTATGCATCTAAGTTTTGGCTGCCTTTCAACCAAAAGAACTTTTAGGTCATTTTGAGAAAAAATTCAAACTCTTCTACACTGGAATCAGCGATGTTGGCATGAACCCTGCGATGGGAAAAGGCAACGGAATAAGTAAGTAGAATTTGTGCGGTAGTTTGGAGGACAACTTTAGCTGTTCTTTGGCTCTGGAATGTACGCAGTGACAAATTATAATGTGAGTCCACGTTAGTGGATGCGATTACAAATAACTACCTCAGTTATGTGAAATATTCGGTGTTATGAAGCATCCTGGCTTCACGCTTGCTTAATGTGCTTAAGAGTTGCAATTAGAATTTGAAAAAAGCCAGCTCAAAGTAAAACTGATGACTGTGACTATTCCGTACCACCTGTGGTATAATTTCTTCAGACGAACAAACAAATATTGAATTCTTTGACTTTAACGTGATTATGTTGAGCATCGCTAACTCAAAATACTTAATGCGCAGAAAACAGTTGCATATATAGCAAAGATAAACCATAGTTTCAAGTAATCCAAAGCCTTCGCATAAAAACTAAAATTTAACTAGTAAAGCGTAAAATAATACAATAGACAATACCAAACTTTCTATCTAGTCTTTATTATTTCTGCCAAAAGTTCTTCCATTTGCGAGCAACCAAGCCCCTGCGTTGGGAATCCTTATTTGCTGTTCCTTTTTCACTTGGAAAGCAAGAGCTGGTTTTGTTCACGTATTCATTATTTTTTGTCAAAAATTCCTTAGAGAGCTTCACATTTTTCACCGTACCAACGATAAAACCTTAACTACGATACAGACGACTAGTGACGATTAGGTGTTGATAATGACCAAGAAATCTTACGAAGAGAGAAAATATGATGTCATGTGTGATTGAAGTCCTCGCATAGCCAACTGGCATGAGGAAATAAAACCTTCCTGGCACTTCACAACTGGTTTTTGCTTGCTCAAATGAAGAAACGTGTTTTAGCAAAATCGCCCAAATGATATAAAGTTAGTTACAGTTCCTAAGAATTAGATTTATTAATATACCTTCATCTCAAAACTGTGGCGTTCGCTGCGCAAACTTTTATGCTGAGCTATATGTTGATTTGGAAAGTAAAACAAGGCCATTTTGAGCTTCGTTACTCCTAGTAGTGATATGCCAGTGATATGCAAGCTCTTGACCCATAGGGGCTACCAGGCGTAGACGGCATACAACACATAAATTCCAACCTAACCGCTGCGCTTGTTGGATGAAGGATGGCTCGAAACGCATGAACGCAGTCCGCATGAGAATAACGTGTTGGTTACCAATAGTAAAAGTCAGACTGCAACCGAGATCATACTGAAATGGAACAGCATGGTATAGGTCATGGGAAGTGGAAAGAGAAACTTACTCTGCAAACGTATGTATTCTGTAAGACTGTTGATGAATAGATTCTCCGTAACACCTAGACGCTTTT
Source organism: Dicrocoelium dendriticum (assembly GCA_944474145.2). Lineage (NCBI taxonomy): Eukaryota > Metazoa > Platyhelminthes > Trematoda > Plagiorchiida > Dicrocoeliidae > Dicrocoelium > Dicrocoelium dendriticum. The sequence goes on from CALYDF020001857.1 coordinate 45,322, forward strand.
GACCGTTGAGTATTCCCGGATGGATATTTATGAAGTTCATGAATGTTCTGTAGGAATATTTCGTCTTCTCCTTAGTTCCTTATCATCCAAACATTGCCGCAATAGCTTCGTTGTCTTCACATGCCTATGTTCTACAATAAACTAGAAGATAGATTCAGCTCAAACATTGACAAATTTGAAATCTGGCACTAAGCATCAGTCACTAATGACAACGCAATTATAAACGCAAATGCGATTGCGACTATTGCTGGAGAGTCCCGCTGAACCCAGTGGCACGATTCACAGTTTTCGTGTTATCAGAGCTCGATGAACAGCGTAATTAGCAGAATATTCAAATGCATGGAAAATATAAAAAGGCGGTAGTATCCGGTCTCTTACTGAACGTCCCCTTCCGGCTACATCGTGAAGATTGTTTGGTACGTGATCGGCGTTGATGAACATCTTGCTAATTCTGTTAGCTAGTTGCCGCTTTATAAACGGGTTAAAAATCTTCAGCGATGGCAAATTCTTGGGCCATAAGAAGCATATGGAAGAAGGGTTGGACAATATTTTTCGCGTTCTGAACAAGGGCCTCTCTAAATATTTTGTCGCATATTACAAAGTTTCAAAATCCAGAAGCATATTATCTACAAAGATTATGATATATGTCAGTTGCAAGTAATTTATTTTCTATGACGTAACTCACGATCGTTATTACTTGCAAAAATCTCACTTATGTCTTCTTAATCTATTAGTTACCAATGAAGCATATAGAGAGTAGGCACAAAGGAAGGAATCGTCAAATTTTTGAAATCTGTGTTTATAGTAATTAAGCAACATACTGTAAGATAGTTCTTATTCAAAACAGACATTGCCAGGTCCGTAAACAAATGTAATGTGTATGTTGGAAATAACCTGATGGTAGTCTTCATCATCCTTGATAACATCCCGGCGTTCTTTTTAAAGTAGGTTAACTCAGCTTATATATGTATCAATAGTTTTTTTGAGAGCTGCAAGCAATCCGTCTGATACAGAGATGAAATGCTGACCAACAATCACTCACTATACGGTTCAAACTCTAAAAGTTGCAATAAGAATGAATGAATACGAAGAAATTTATTTCACCACCTTATATGGGATTTACAACAAGAAGTGCGTGCATGTAGCTAGAAGCTCCAGGCAAAACTTAGAAACAACGGAATTCCAGGATGACGAGATATAACTAGGCTACTCAACCTGCGGACCAGATAAGCGCGGATTCGGTAAGAAATGCGGAGCTCGTACAAAAATAGAGTTAATACTGCTCCTTTGTGATTTCTAAAAATTAAATAAATGTCGCTTAGACATCTAGAGCGATCAGACAAACCAACTGATTTCGGTACCTGGTGATTTAGTTTCCAAGTTTACTACTGCGTGCGTTATGCCTACCTGGACTTACGGTTACGCAATAATTTTCCTTGTTCAAGCAAAAAATACCACTCATTTTTCGAAATGCCTGTAACATATATCTCCATACACAGTCTACTCTCAAGAGTATCTCTTGTGGAATTTAATTCAAACAAACTTGTAGACATTTATGTAGTTTTTCTGCAAATTTTTTAAGAATATTTGCACCAATTACTTGTTGCTTCCTTCTACACGCATTAACGCGAGTCTTTTTGTACTGCTCTCAATGCGGTTATATCCTTGCTGTTTCGTACGAATTTCTGTTAAACCATTAACTCACATTATTGTGATATGTAGACATTTGCTTGAGTGATATATTAACACATTTTGTGTCTGCTATTTTATTTGTTTTTATACGCTAAGTTCATATATTGCTCTTTTCACAGTGAGAATTTAAACGCTGAGCAGCGGAATAAACCCTTTTTTGAACTGAAATAAACTAGACAAATTCGGTGCACCGTGGGGAAAAAAGGCAATATGCGCATTTTTAATTACATGTTTCCTGACGGAGCGGACTGCAACATAAAAGAAGTCTTTGATGTGTGGATTCATTGAAACTTGTTACTTGCATACAAACCAATTAAAACAAGGTCGCTAACAAACGCGACTTGTTTGGAAACTCCAGTCTATGTGGATAATAATGATTGCACAAAACGGCCCGATTGAGGTGAACAAAATTTATTGTGAATTCATCACCATTTAGTACTTGTCAGATTTCGGCAGTAACATAGGCAGAATGTACAACGCTCTGTTAGTAAAATACTCCCCGTTCGGAATGGCAAATATTTAGCTCATGGGTTCACATTATTTTTATGACTGTTTTAGCCGATTATGGTTACTGTTCCGTAATAGTACTTGCGACAATGAGCTGCGCCAAATAACTGATTCTTGTTCTGACGGTCGTTTACTGTTCTCACAGTTTAGTTGGTTGTGCGCATGTTTGTCGTAACTTGCAGGTTTCAAAGCTTAACTATGTCCTCTCGCACGGAAGGCCGCATGGATTAAACTGAGGTCATGTTTACACACATTCAGATGCCAATCAACTGAGGTGTATGTTCGTCGGTCCTGACCTAGATTTTGAGCCCATTCTGGCGTGGTATTTATCAAGGGTAAAGAAGCAAAATTGCTTCGCAATTTTTCCTCACATCTTCCCTGCATTCTGCTCTAGCGACTGAATTTAAACTTGGGCTATTTCACCTGGTTGTTGTCCATCCAGATCTGATGTATGGAAAAACATTACTTGACATAGCGGTTTGAATTGCCAATCAAATTCTCTCCACGCACTACTTTGTTACACTCCTTGTGGGATGACTATGATAGGTGCTTTTCTGTTCAGCTCATTGCTCAATGTTTGCTATCCTTCAGCTAATTGATGGCACAGATGGTGTGCAATGCCTTTGTACATGCGGCATGTTGATCTAGTATACTGGTCCCCATGAGTAGTGTTGTGCAACAGTCTCATGCACAAGAAAACCTACATGGCATATGCATCCATCCTGTATATTCAGCCATATTCGTGTGTGGGGTGACTCATTCACTTTGTTAATTATAGGCATGTGGTTTGATGAATAAAACAATGCGTATGGTGAGCCGTTCATCTTCCACAATAATTAAGGTAGCGGAGCGCGAACTATATCATAGATTACACGGCATGCTTAGGACGTTAGTACTAATGGAAGAAGGTATTATAGGGGAGTCAGCGATTATTATATAAAGAGTGAATGGCTTCCGCAGGGATTTTAAAAACTTCGTTAAAAAAACGGAGAGCATTTTTGGAATTTCAGAAAATTTTGTCACAGAACTGCTGTTTGCGTCCAACGAGTTTCTAAAAGGAACCTGTAAAGTGTTGCCGTTACCGAAGTTTGTACAAAAGCACCGTTGGCTGTAAGTATGTGCGACAATTTAAACACTTTCAAATAGTCGTTTTGAGGCGAAAACCATATCCCATGACTGCAAACGTGAATCTGCAGTATACTGCTTCAAACAACATGCCACAATAGTCCACCATTAACATTTGCGTCTGTGCAATTTCCAGTGCAGCTTAAAAGGTAAGCGGTGAAAAAGTTTAGTCAAGTTGGTTAACTACTATACAAATACTGCATTCCTATTGATTCTAATTTATCCGTACTGAAACATAAGCATCCGAACACACCACCCAATCTCGTACCATCATTGAAAAATGGAGCTCTTCACAATTACATCATTATTTCCCCGAAAGCTCAAAACTTCCTTTAAAAACACAGCCAACTGCTCCGATAAAGTGACCAATACGCTTCGATTCGCTAGCGTTTGAGTATCTGTGTGATAATCGCAACGGACAACGCCGAATTTTCATCCATGGTTTCTGCGTGTGAGCAGCAGAAAGAACCAGTTTTAGCAGCTGCCTTGATGTGTCCCAGTTGCGTCTTGCCGCTTCTCCTAAAATGAGAGCTGTCAACGATAAAAACTACCATTAACTCTCCATAATTGAAGATGATAGAAAGACCAACCTCAACTTACTGGAATAATTGCTCACAAAGAAGCTCCCCATATTTAGTACATGGCACAGATTATACTTGCTTAAACTTATCCAGTGCTTTTTGTTTTCTTTGTCCAGTCTTCTCACGGATAGGAGTCACTAGTAATTTCTAACACTGTGCTCAGAAAAGAGGATGGAGGCAATCGCATTAATGTTTGTAACAGGTTGGGAAGTGTGAAACCATTTGAAACCACATTTGAACAACAGTCCAGCGTTGCACAGCCCGTCAGCTTTTTCTGCTTATACGATCGCCACAAAACAACGTCCACAAGGTTTCCCTAATGTCTCGGTTCGTTTAGCCTGCTGATTGAGCAGATTAGTTTTAGAGGGGATGCCAACTGGGATTCCACTGTGTACTCTCCACGATGCAGTCCAGGCCAATACCCAACTAGATAAATACTTAAGCCTTTCAGTGCTTTTCTCCTCAATCCAGAGGATGTGATTGTGCAAAACTTCTGTCGAATTTTACGTAAGTTTCTTAAAGTAATTTAATAAATGCAAACTATTCTCTCTTTTTATCTGTTGGTAAAACGAGTGTCGAGCCAAGTACGTTCAACAGCATTGCACGGCAATAAGCAACAAGCGGAAACAAACCGGGCAATATGAACTATTTAATTGAGTAGTACAGAGAAATACGAAAAGAGTCAATGCCTTCTTGGTTTACATTCTTAGTAAGTTGTCTGCAAAACCACAGCACTACAGTTTGGTTTGATCTTTATGACCATGATGTTTTTCGAATGAAAATCTCCGAGAGATTTCAGTGCAACTACTACGATTAAGTTTGGGTTAATTTACTGGGTGACAACATTCAAAATCTTACTTGAAGGACACTAAAAGGAAGTAGCAAATTATGGTAGCAGAATCCCAAAGCAATTGAGTCAAACAATTATATATGATGATCTCGCAATGGGTCTATAGATATTGCGACTTACTGCTTACCTCCGGAGGCGAGAAGTACAAATGTCACTCAACAGTATGGGTAAAGATGGTGTCAATCTCGGAAGATTCTGAATGTATAATGCTAAGTAACCGAAGGCTAATTGGCGTCGACTTGACCTGAGTTCTTTAAATCACATTAAGTAATTACATACTAGATATGTTCGACGCAAGCAGAAGCCAGTTACACTTTACAAATAGCTCATTATGCATCCGCTGTAATCAAGTAGTCCCGCTGTACTCTGCTTGTTGTAGACCTCAAACTGATCTCACTCTCAAGATGGACAGCTTGGGTTAATCTTTCCTATGATAATCAGCTGCCGATTTTACATATATCCCAGCTTCCTCCGTGTTGCTTCCAAGCGATACTTATTTACTGCACGTTCCATCACAATACCCCAGGCAAAGGTTCTCCTAAATGAAGGACAGTGCCACACATCTGGTCATTCAAATTTGGCACTGTGTCTAAGGCTAACAAAAGATAGTAGAGATGTCCCTTTTAAGCGAGCGTACTAATAAACAAAACGCGTTGAAGAGTATCATATCGTAGCGAATATTTTAGTGCATGACGCAAAATTCGTCGTCAGCTTCTATGCTTCGCACCTTTGGTCATAATACAGTTGTTTCCGTATTTTCAGCATCTCTGGCGTTCTCAATAATATGACTGGTAAATTAGTAATAAAGAGAATGTACTGAGTAAACCTATGCGACTTTAGACTTCAAGGCAACTTCAGAACAAACCGCATCACGTGCGGGTTCGTAGACTGTTGTCTTTTGGTATGATGCTGTCAAAGATGAGTCGTATCGCTTTCGTTCACGGCTCATCCTATGATGATAAACAGCATGTTTGTAAGCGATATAATTGTTCAGCACACCCGTATATTCATGCACATTTGTGATCTGTTAGGAGTTTGGTTTCATCAAACCGTGTATTATGGTCTGTCTCCAACTATATAAACCTGCACGCATGTAAATAGCAAAGAGAATAAATTCAAAATCTACAGTTGTATCAGCTTAACTGCTAGCTGACGAAACTTTGTTCAGCTGGAAAACCGCATTACAAAAAGCAAAGGAGGTAGAAATTTCACAATAGTCGGTAGAGTTGGAACAATATTTAGACCTAGAGCAAGTCTAAATAAGCACCCTAATAATACTTACTCAGGCTCTGTACCTCAGTTGTTTCAAACGCAATTTGATTCTAGTCTAAAATCTATTAGCTGCAAGTGTTTTCAACCTTGGTTCAGATTTTATCCAATTGCTAAGAAACGAATAAATAAAAATTAATTGTTTAAATGCCTCCCCATTATGCGTTAATTCTTTCATATCCGTTAACTTAAATGGTGGTTGAAAGGTCAAGCAGTTGTTGAGTTTGTTTATGTGCAGATCAAAATACCATGCTTTTGTTTAAACTTGATAGCTCTATTTCAGCGGGCGTCTCATGAGTACGTTCTCGGCAGACTCATGCAAGATGAACTTGGTTGTTTGAGACAGGCTGAAAAGGCATCAAAGGACCAAACCAGCAATTCAGCCTCCTACATGGAGAGTTCTGGAATTTTTACGCCTCATTCTTTCCGAAAAGATGTTACACGTACGTGAGGCCGCCTGTGGAATACGCTATCTACGTTTTACAATCTTTGCAGTAGCACTGCTTCTTTGCGCTCGATACTACACAAATTGAGAGTGACGAACGACGTCAGAGGTTTATTCCGATTTTCATACCGCTCAGGCTGAAAAGTTAGAATTTACATTGTACGTTACCGGATAAACGAGGAGAGTTCATAATGGTACATCAGATTCCAAAAACACGGCAACCATACATGTCACCAACTTCTGAAGCTCAGCCAAACCCATATCTGAATGGTCATTAGTTTGACTTTGCTACGGGGTACAGCCGACTGGAATGTCGACGAACCCATTCCCGCCCCAAATTTTACACCATTGGAACGCACTAACGTCCAATATAAATAACGCTCCACCAGTTCACAAGACGCCTTGCTGATTCTCTTGCACATTTACCCTATGTACTATAGTACATGGTCAAAATTAGCACGCAGGAAAAAGTGGTCTCTGACACAACATACCCGAATTCCACGCAAGAATGCTTACACATATATTTATATGATCCATTTGGTGAGTCATGTATCTCGCGTATACCTTTATCGACACTGCTGTTATATTGTAATTTTTATTCTAACCATCATACAGGAGTTACCTACAATTCGTATCCAGTGGATTTACCGACACACGATCTTTTTTGCACTGCATCAAAACCCTTTTGTTTTAACTTTCCAATATTTTGTTCTGCATCCAGGTTTCTGATTGTTTACAACCGTTATATGCTGAAATGTATGCGTGCTTCAAAGCAAATGAATTGAACACTTTTTGTGATTTATCCACCCGAAACAAATAGAACAATTACAATTGGCAAAGGAATTTTACGCAAACACCGTGCAGCATGGAGATTTGCACTTCAAAGGAATAATATAGGAATTATGACTCTTCTTGTTTTAATCAGTGCTACTTTATTCTCGTTACATGGAAAATTAGACCATAGACGTATTTTAAAATACTGCGAATATTCTCGCTTGGGAATAATTATGCTGCAGGAAACCAGGCTTCACGATGATGCAAAGCTGCAATTGTGAAACTCGACGGATTTCGCTCCTTTCGTGTTGATCGCAAGTGTACAAAATGGAACGGCGGTAGTGGCGTTATGATTTACATTGATTATTCATCTCGTACGTCGATTAAAAGCACTTTTCAATCAGCGCGCAGCGCAGCAACTGTTCAATCGCGATATTTGAACCAAAATTGCTTAATGGTTTTCGTAGGTTTTTATTGGCTATAATTTATACCTCACCTAGCTGTCCAGGCTAAGAAGCCGAAGTATTCAGCGATGAAGTGATATCTGGATTTCTCCCTGTGTATAGTTGTCTGCTATATTAACTGATCTGACACGCCTCATTGCGAGCCTTGATCTAAAGAACATAGGGCCATCTCCAACTCCGTTACATGCAATATTTGGAATGCTCTTCGTTAACCAAATAAAGTCGTTCATTTTTTATCGTTCACCGATTGAGTGCAATGGTCGCGTGATTGTGACGTTACCTTCCCTTATTTACAGCAACATGAATGATAAAAATCTCACCCATTGTAAAAATAGAAAGTTAAGGCGCAGATAATGCCTTCCCCGGAACATTCAGCGCCTCCGTAAAACCATTGCTACCATAGCTATTAGTTTATTTTATGACGCGGTTCTATCGAGGTATTGTAACCAGGAAAATAGTTGCTTAACCTTATGTTTCGACACTTATGGTCCAGTTGAAACAATTTTTA